>PNEQ01054756.1:0-28822 GCA_003012365.1 Medauroidea extradentata
CCGGTGGTAACACCCCGGTCCGTCGTCAGTTGGCTCTAAAATCTCTGTCTCTACTCCGCATCGCGACGCTTGAGTCGACGCCCGGTGGTAACACTCCGGTCCGTCGTCAGTTGGCTCTAAAATCTCTGCCTCTACTCCGCATCGCGACGCTTGAGTCGACGCCCGGTGGTAACACTCCGGTCCGTCGTCAGTTGGCTCTAAAATCTCTGCCTCTACTCCGCATCGCGACGCTTGAGTCGACGCCCGGCGGTAACACTCCGGTCCGTCGTCCTCACCCGTCTCCCGACGTCTCTATCTCCCGTTCAACTCCCCGCGTGGCTCCTGTTTGGTGCCAAAATCCCCGCCATTTGTCCTGCAGGCTTTGGTTCCCTTGGGTCAATCAGGAGCCAGCTTTTCAAAATAGCCCCGCCCCTCGAGGACAGTAAATTCTTGTCATTGCCGTATTTATTTCATTTTCACATTAATATTCCCTCTTTACACTGACAATAATTTCCACTGAGGCTCCTAAATCCTAATGTTCCTTATGTACTACTTAATATTATAATAATTAACATTGTATCTTAATTTTGTACAGGCTGCCGTCAGAGACGAAACATACACATTTTAGTTTTATTTACATATAAACAGTAACGTTGACTATTGCTTTCTCATTATAGTTCAATCGGCTTCGTGACATGATGCCGAGGAGAACGAATGGTCGCATGACCTGTTAATTGTGATATTCAGAAATTATACTGATAAATTGATATTGCTGCTGATAGATGGTAAGGTAATCATTGTGCACGTCACATCTTGCAAGAGTTGCAATATTTTGATCCAAGTGATTTTTATTTACGGCTGTTATGTTTTTGTGGTTTATTGTGTAGTACTTGGATTACCTATGAACAGTTATTCCCTTTATAGCTGTGACTAATTTTCTCGGCACACCAGATAAATGAGCGGTTTTTTTACGTCGTCAGTCCGAAATTTAGAAAGATTTTCAAAGAAGCATGTTTAAAGGAAGCAAAATGAAAAGTAGGGTGTACTAAAAGCAGGCAGAGAGACGAAGTGTGTAATGAAAGCGTGAATGAACGTGGCCCGGTTCCCAGACAGCTGTCGGCGTGGTGGTGATACTGGTGCGGCGGGAAGTGGCCGCGTGTAACCCTGTGACCTGGGCGAGGCCACCAAGGTCCCTGGTTCACTGCACCGGCCGGCCAGCTGGCCGTGCGCATCCTCTCCACAAATAGTTCTCTACACCATTCATCCCTCCTTCTCCCCTTCCCGCTCTACCACCGCACTCTGCGCCGCGCGCCTGCCCACCCTCACACCCACCACCTCATTTAGAACTTCAGCCCTGCCCCGCACAGCTTATTCGCGAAGTTATGTTCATTTGTATATTTCCGTCGTTTGTTATCAGGCAGTAGAGCAGAATAAACAATGAATTCTTTCTGCTCGACTAAATAAAGAAATATTTCTACTATATTGTAAGAGTGGCGGAAATATAAAAAATTTGAAATTACTTAAATGTATGATATTGTTTACAAAGTAAATTTTGCTATGAGTTTGTACGTTAAATTTTCAGTACACGGGTGTATTTACTCACGCCAGGATTTAATGCGTTAGTCCTTTATTAATTTATGAAAAAGAATGTCAAAAATGTAGGCTACTATCAGTTTGTTCGTAAGGTGAATTATAGTGGGAATAATGCTAGTCTGAAATCGACAGTAAAATAAAATGTCTTTAAATACAAAACAAAATATGATTTAATTTTAAGCAACACCCACTGCGCAGTTGGCAAAAGTATATAATACCTTACACGCTATCATTGCGAAACAGGTAGACACATTACATACACAGGTTGCACAAATACAGTAGCGTCAGCTCATGAGTCGAGTTGAATGTGCATTTTCGCCGTGTACTGTGTGTTCTGGCGTGGCTGAGGAGACAGACAGCCGTGGTAATTCAGACATAGCGGCGCGGTCCGAGAGTAGCTGGAAATAGCTCGTTTGCCAGCGTGATTAGTTAATAGCGGTCAATGGCAGTGACTTGGGGAGAGCACAGATTACCCTTGCCTATAACTGACTTATCCTACTTCTCTGTGGCCGAGCTCTCGCTAAAGGCATCGAGTCTTTCTCACACGAGTCTCGCAGTTTGTTTAATTGCTATTGCTAAACGAGTGACACAAATGCACATTAAGGGCCTCGCCTACCACGCGCTTAAAATGAGTTTTAGCATGTTCGTAAATACTTATTTTTTAAGAAACTATTATATATATATATATATATATATATATATATATATATATATATATATATATATATATATATGTGTGTGTGTGTGTGTGTGTGTGTGTGTGTGTGTGTGTGTGTGTGTGTGTGTATTTGTATGTGTATGTACGAAAAGAAAACACACTCCAAACGATGACTGAAGAGGCGTTTCAAAGCACCACGTCGATTAGAAACATTACTTCGGAGCTCCTCAAAAATGGCAAAAAACAGCTTTTCAACCAGTTATATCTGAAAAAAACTACTCACGGGATTCGTGTGCAACTACTCTATGAGCATGCAATAGACTTCGTAAAAAGAATGTAAATAATACGTCCATGATGTTACTATTCAATAGGTCTAACAACTGAGATTTGCTGAAAATTGAGTAATTCGTTCGTAATTGGAAGGGCGTTAACGTGAAGTATTTTGTTAGTGATACGGTAGTTAAGTTTGCCGCACGTTTGAAGGTCGAGAGGAAGAGTGACCCTGGCTCTGGCGTTTAGAGCGGTCAGTAGGCCTGCTTTCCAGTTGTTTTATATTTGTGTAGAATTATGCACATAGGTGTAGCCTCGAGGGGCACGCCCCTCCGAACTTATAAATAGTTTTAAAAATAATGATATTGCATGTAAAATAATTACTTTTTATATTATTCTTTTGACGGAAGGTTAATTAAATTTGTAGCCAATATTTGTATCGAATTATTGCCGTAGTTATACATTTTCAGCAAGTTCTTGTAAATTTACACTTTTTATTTGTGGTCTTACAAAAAATACTAGGTAATGTGCCCCCCTCCCCTGCTCAATTTTGAATCACGCTACGCATATGATTATGCACAATTAGTGAACGATGCATACGCATTGAGACAGATACCGTAAATAGGGCCTACAGTTATTTTTTATTTTTAAATTCTTCGTTTTTATGGTATAATAGGTCGGGCCTGATCCGGGTCTTCCCCTACCCTCTTGGTGGGCCTGTCATTGGCTGTTGGAAGACATGGCTATGATTTCTCCATGAAAATTGTATTTTCCCTTCTTGTAGGCGTGAAATTAATTTAAAATTATGAAAAATGTCAGTGTATTTAATTGCATTACATTTTCGTGTAGTGAATTTGCAAATTAGGCTATGTCTTTTTAAACTTTGAAAAGCAGAATTTAGTTATCACCATAGTTCAAGTTGGAAAGTAGTTTAGTTGTCCTTATTAAGGTTACACAAAAACGTCAAAATTGTAACTTTGACAACTAACTATGTAAAAAGAAATATATGCCACCAAATTTATGTTTTCTTTACGAAATTTGTACCCATTTTGTGGTAATTGATTGATTAGAATTTCGCAGAGATATAAAAAAACGAACTGGAAGGTATCTAGCGCCTTTTAGGGCGGTACCTATATCTCGAAACACAGGCAGTTCAGAATACCGTAATCACTTTTTAATGTGTCCACAATGCTTTTGTCAAATAATACTTTTTTTTTGTCTCATCTGAGATCAGGTCGCAAATTTGTCACTTTGCAAATATTTACCCACAACAGTTAACACGAGTGCACAAGATAGTTTTCAAATTTCAGGTGTGATGTCTGACGTAAGTCAAATGTTCTTGCTTCAGTTAAATAGTTTTTTTAAGTGCGTAATCAAATTAAAACAGTGTTTTTGTAGTAATACTTTCATTGTGCTAGTATGGTGGTAGGTAATCGAGACCGCAAAGTTAGAGCTTCTTTTCTCTCTATATCTACGAACAGGAAAATTTCGCGAATTCAGTGACCTGCATGTTAGAATGAAATATTCTACTCATCCTCAAGCCCCGACCGTTTGTCCACTAGCATGCGGGTCATTGAATTCGCGAAATTTTCCTGTCCCTACCTAAATCACGGACACTACTTGCCAGGCCACCAGTGTATAGAAGAGGCTGCGAGTTTCGACTGCTTTGTTGTGGAAATGAAAAATGCTGTTATTCTCCTTGATCACAGTGAAATGGAATTATTAGTTTCATGACGGTAAGTAATTTTTTGTTAGGTGTGTAAACTCCCTCGTATTTTGGCGTTTTGTTTTTTCTGTGTGTGTGCGTGTGTATGAATGTGTGCGTGTGTGTATGCGTGTGTTCGAGCGTATGAGCGTATGTGTGGCAGCGAAGGGTGACATACTTGATGTTAGACTTCGTAATGATGTTTGAGTAACCGACGATTTTATTTCCACCTTTCCTTGTTGGAGTAGGCTTCCGATTTTTGGTTGGTTAGGTTAAGGTGGCCGCGTACCCAGGCCGCTGAACAGCGTGTAGATCTACAGCTGTTGTCAGAATAATCGAAAAATGCTCAGCATGTGCGATGTGTTAGGAATATTACTACTCAAAGAATTTCAAGCGCGTCTTTACCCATTTCAGACCCTCAATTTATCTCTAAAAGTTTACTTTTACTTTTTTTTAGGTATGTATATCTTCCCGCAGTTTCTTTTCAAAGGTATACGACGCGTGTAAAGTACAATGCGCATTTGTCTTCAATGTTATCCTCCTTCATAAATTGTTAGTGTGACCACTAGATGTCTTATAGAGAAGACTGCACGACAGTTTAGTGACTTGCGTCCAGAGGCGAGAGTGAAATGTGATTCATAATATGTGCAGGTTTTTGTGAAAACTACCACTACTGTATCCCGATACTCAGCACTTCACGTAACGGCCGTTAGTTTGACTTCAAGTGTGAGAGTGAGAATAACATTGACTAAGACTTTACATTGGCTGACAGAAAAGGTGAAGCACGTTGAAAGGAAAGTTCCGAAGATGAAACACTCCCTTGTGTTTTTAGTGCTAATGAATAAATTGTATGTAGAGATGCAGTGATATGTGTGTTCTGAAACTACTGCCATTCATTTGTGGTTTCACACGGTAAGATTAGAGCACAGAACACGTGTATTTTTCCTTGTAGACACATTATAGTGCATTATCAGTACTTGTCATTAATATGTTAAGTCACATTGTAGTGCTGCATACCGCTGGTTAGCTATTTACAGTAAGTCAAATAGAAACGAGTACAGAGATAGGGAAGGGGTAAGGGGTGAATATGTAAGGGAAAGCGAGGGCGTGCGAAACAGTGCGAAAAAAAAATAGTCCGCGGAAACCCACCAACCGACAGTATCCACCTGTGAAAATGTGAGGCGAGCCCACCAGGAATTAAAACCGGATTGTCATGACGTAACCGCAACACTAGTTAAGCCGTGTAGTGGTCTGGGTTAACTGGAGTTGCATACCAACATGTGACTTCATTTATTGAGAGTTTATGCTCCGTATTATTTTATTACTATTAGAAGTCTTATACTGGAAACAACTCAGCGCGATGGTGTCTCATCGCCATAACTCTCGTGAGTTAAATTATGTAAAGTCAGACTGCGTGATACGACGAGAGTTTTAGTCGTGGCTTTGATATAGAATAAAATAGTATTAGTTAGATTACGTTGGTGAATGTGTTTTGAATGTGCTTGACGCCTAGACATGGCTGGTTTTAAAATTATTCGGAGAGTTTTTTTATATAAATTATTGCAATTCTAAACATGAGTTTCGCCTGCAGTGCAAGTCTTTCATAGGTTTGTTAGACGTGTAGTAAGTTTGCGGGGCAGCCTCGAGTGAGCGAAGATATTTTTGTTAGTGTTAAATGGCACCGCTTACCGTACGCTTCAAATGCGTTGCAGTGTGTTCGTAAGTACGTTTTTTACGAAAATTTTCCACATGTGCCTATTGTGCCAGCGAGTATACCAAACACACATCCGACAAATACGGAATGTCATTTTTAAACATCGTGTTCATTTAGACCCTGTTTCTAAGCCTTCCCAACATACGTAAAAATTGGCTTTCCTGATTGCTGTACTTGAAAAGGTACCAACTGGATGTATACGAAACTCTGATAAAAATGTACATCGAACTTTGTTTTCAGACTTTGCACCAATAAAAGCATATGGTCACCGCTCAAAGTATCATAGTAAAACTGGATCGCCGAGAATCTTACATTCTAGTCTGCCCTTTAAATGCATTGCAGCTAGTTTCGGCTTTTCTTTTTTTACGAAATTATTTTACGCGCTTTATATCTTTACATCTTCTAAAAGAAAATTCGGCACGTTTATTGTAAACATTATTTTTGGGCCCCTCAAAATGTCCGAAAATGGGTTTTTCAGACCGCTGCATCTGAAAAAATAACAATCGGATTTGAAGAACACAACCATAGAAACAAGCATTAGACTCCTAACTATGTTGTCTACAAATAAAATAATGTTGTCACCGCTTAAAGTTCAATTGGAAAAAGGATAATAGTAAAGTACTGCACGCCAGCGAGTGGTGTGCGCGTAGAAGTGATAACGTATTACATACGTCGGTCAACGGCTTTCTTAACGCGCGTGTCACACACGAATGCAGTCATCTAGGAAGGCCCCTTAGACCGCCACCTACCCGCACGTGAGAGGCTCAAAAGCGGCGGAGCATCAAATGTCGCGTTGTCGCAATAGCCAAGCTGTGAATTAGCGTACAAAGTTCCCGCCGAACGGTTTTTACTATGAGACATTAAGCGGTGACCATATAATTTTATTGGCGGAAAGTCTGCAACTAAGTTCAATGCAGGTCGCAATCTGAGTTTCACGTTCATCCGGTTAGAACATTTGGAAGTACGGACGTCTGAAAAGGACGTTTTTAGTCATGTTGGAGGGATTAGAAAAAGTGTTTTTAATGAGCGTGGCGTCTTAACAATGAGGTTTCGACCTTGTCTGAAGTTTTTCTTTTCGTACGTTGGCACAATGGGCAAACGTGGAATATTTTCGCAGAAATTATGTGTTTACGAACACGCTGCAACGCATTTGAAGCGTGGGGTAGGCGGCCGCCTTAAGGGCGTTCAAGTGGGCAAAAATAATAATTTTATATTTGTATAAAATAGGGTCTGTTTTGTACATATTACTTGAGAGTACATTTTCCTCTTACGAAAAAAAAAAATAGCTCTGTCAGTTTTCCCATAGTGGCATTTCAAAGTAAAAATTTTGCTTATTTTTACTTTATCGAAAACTTGAAAACAAGTAAACATAATGAATTAAAAGAAATCACATCAAACTGCATGTTACGGTCTACGGCTTGAAGCATATAAGAACCCATTATAAAATATTTTTGCATTAAAAACTGCTAAAAGATGCACAAAATTAACAAATTTTAAAACAATGTTTTTAAATAAAATTTCTTTTTTCTTTTTCTTTTCATATTTCAAGCAGTAGCTGATATATGTATTCATAATGTGAATTATTTAATTGCATAATGCTTATTTGTTTTCAAGTTTTTTATGGACTAAAATTATGAAAATTTTGACTTTGAAATGCCGTTATGGGAAAACTGGCCGAGCGGAAAATTTTTTGTAAGAGGAAAATGTACTCCTAAGTAACGTCTGTAAAACTAATACTATTTCATACAAGTTTAAAGTTGTAATTTTTCCGATGATTTTATCGCTGGTGAGTATCGACCTGCTCCGGAATGAAGTGAGGAAACGGGAAGTCCTTGAGAAAACCCGCACATCAACAGCATCTTCCGGCACGACTCTCACTTAACAAAAATCTGGATCGACCTCGCTGGAGATAGAACCGCAAACCGTGATACCCCCTCCCCTTCACGGACAACCATAATATCCTAGATGTAAGTAGCTGGGACTTTACGAGAGTCGGGGCCGCGGTAAACGAATGGTCAGACCATCCGCCTCCCACCAAGGCGAGTGGGGTAGGTCCCCGGATTTTCGCACGTAGGAATCGTGCCAGACGATGCTGTTGATCGGCAGGTTTTCTAGGGGATCTCCCGTTTGCCCTGGGCTTTCATTACGGTATTGCTATATATTCACCTCATGTCACCCCTCACAAGCGCTAAATACCTCAATGTTAAGCGCTGACCAAAATCTCTCGCTCACTCACTTTACGAGAGTCAGATTATACATTTTTTTTTAAAAATAAATATATCCGTATTCCAGATTCTTAGCCTAATGGATTCGCATTATTCTTCTATTAGGTTTCCGGTCGCAACAATTTCATACTTAGTCTTTGGAGTGCAAATTTGAAGATGTTCACAAACCATGCTTGGACATCTGGGTTTATTGTGAAGTTCTTAGTGACAGCCATATTCGGGAACTGTAATATGGAAGGTGGGCACACGAGTTCAGTATGTAACGTGGATGTAATGGAACAGTTGCACCGTCAATGTCAGCCAGCCGAGTCATGTGTTAGGAGATGCGTGTGTTTGTTGACGGCATGTATGTACACCGGCCTGGATGCGCGCTGTTCCGGGAGCGCGACTTGCCTGCCGCTCGGGGCCGCGAGGTCGCCTACTTCCTCCGGTCCTGGTCCATCGCCACTTTCTGTCAGAATCCTCCACTGATTTCTCCGCGGTCGTCAGCCCGCTCTAGTGCCACGCGACATGTAAAATAACTCGCATGCCTTCGCCACCTGCCAGCCGGGCCGCCCTACTTGGCGAGGTCGAGAGCACCTTGTTAATTCCATCACCGCCAGCCAATAAGAAAGTGTGCGCGCTAGCGTAGCCTGTCTGGCGATAAAGCCGTCGTTGTTGGGCTCTTGCCCTGGAGTACGAACATGACCTCGGTGATCCTGCAGGTCACCGGACCAAACCAGAGTTCCCGCCGCTCACAGAGTTTTCCTTCCTGTCGTTTTTTTTTAGTACGGAACTTGAAGGGCGTTGCCAACGTCCGGTGTTCACCCTCCCGCAGCCCTTTTTGCGTTTACTGAGTCGGTGGTGTGACTAGAAGGCCAGAGTTCACCTTTTGTGTACAAGACGCGACATAGCAGTAAACTAAGCGTGGCAGCTACGTAGGCACGTACTCACAATATCCCAACTAAATGTGTGTGGTTGGTCGACAAATCGAAATGCTTCGAGCAATTTTTCTGGTTTATCGCCGTTATATGTCCAGCGTGTATTGACAAGTGACATGCGAAATATCTTTGGCTAGACTTTGCCATTGTTGCCAATTTAGTATACAGGTTTTCGTAGATTTTCTATGACTAACTTAATTGCGTTCAACTATAAATTTAAATACTAACCCTTTGTATGCAAAACATGTATTTGGCAAGAGTGAAATTTATCACGATAGTAAATTCGTACTTAAAAAAAAAAAATCTTATTTGTGTGTTAATTTCGCAGCTCTATACGACAAAATAGGAACGGTTTTATATCAAGTTGTCGGGGCAACGACCTTGCTATTCATGTATCGCTACTCAAATTTGTCTTCTACTTTGCTGTTGAACTGTGGCAATAGTATTCAAGATCGTTCCTGATTCGCGCTACTCCATCGCTATCTTCAGAGGTCCATGCTATACGTTATAACCGTTATATTTGACCGTGTAGAACACCGACCACCTAAACCGGCACAATTATCTTCACACGTTGTTCAAGAGTTTATACGTGTTTTTATACTGTACGTTATTTCTGGACACCTATACAACCAATTGATGTACATACGGTTTGTGGTTGAATAAATATCTAATGCGTGTGTGGGTAGAAGTTAGATTTCGGATTCCTTCGCTCCGTTCAACAAGCATACTGAAACATACTTCTGAACAACACCGGATTACTGCACATTTTAACAAAAGGTTCAAACAATTGAAAACTAGCCAAGACAGATCTAAAAACCGACTTGGTCCTGCTACATTAAATAACTATGACACAACTTTTATACAAATGTATTTTGCGTGAAATATAATTTTATAGAAGAAAAATTTGCTAATTTGGCAACTGCCTAAAATATTCCAGTAATATTCGAGAAATGTGTGTGTGTGTGTGTGTGTGTGTGTGTGTGTGTGTGTGTGTGTGTGTGTGTGTGTGTGTGTGTGTGTGTGTGCAAAATGTGAGCTGTAAATGGATTCGCTTAGGATAGAGGCTTTACAATTACAATAAGAGTTGAATCAACGTCTTAATTTATAAACAGCGAAATCCACACGCTTGCGTAAATCACTTTTACGATTACTGTGTACAATCGCAATTATTACAAAAAATAAACATTGACCATTTCTGATAGTTACTCTTTACAAGCCCAGTTAACAATCATCTATGGGTACCTAGCCTGTCCAGTCCAATTGGTGGAACTTCGCCAGTTTTAGTGGCCTAAATTTTCCGCCGGTTACTCTATTCGTACCGCTGCTCTTCTAGTATGTAACCAACTGCACTGCGAAGTCGCCCCAAACCCGATACCTTTTATGTCCTGGCCGATACAGGTGTTGTTCGTCCTCACCGCAGACTGCTTACACTGTCTGTGAAGTTCGTATAGGGTGTTCACTTTAAGCTGAGCACTTCCCAACACTTACAATAATAAAAACATGTATTTATTGGAGCTACATAAGTTTAGTTTTGAGTGTTGTTACACTTGTTTTTAGTTACACTGAAGTTTTCGTATTAAAAATAATAAAGATGCAGGCATAATGGCTCACAGAAAATTGTTAGCAGTACTTAGTTTATCCTGAACAGCCTATAGTATGTCTTCGCTGCTCATCCGATGCACACTCCCGCACTTAAGTAAATAAGTAAATATAGTCTGTTTCATTTTTAACAGTTGTGCTGGCATTTATTTTTAAAGCAGTTTCTACGTAAAAACTGTTTTTGTCTTTGCCTCATTTGGTTTGTGCAAAAGCTCGCTCGGCTGACTGTCCAATTGTGCAGTATATAAGTCTATGTGAGGTTAATATTTATTAGTTTTTGATAGTTCTGAAGATTACGATGTGTGCACAGAGCTACAGGAAAATACTTTTTATTTTTATATCCTGCACAGTTTGCCAGTCAGCTTAGTTTGTTCAGAAATCACCTGTTATAGAGGAAACATTGCTTTTTTCATTTAAACAGCTGTAAAAAGGATGCTAACACAACTGTCTTTTAAAACATGGTATTCTTTCATGAGACAGACTATATATACTAAACTGCCGCGCCGTGCTGTATGGACCTTTACTACTATGTAATAACGTAGCCCAGGGGTGATTCTTACTTACCTCACACACGTAGGTCCTGTGTTCTGAAGCCCCTCAACTCTGCGGTTAACGTGATTTTTTTCATTGTCAGTGACTGTCACTAGCTGAAAATAGAGTAGGTCTCCGGCCTGTGGCAGTAGTTGCGATTTTGTGAAATGACAATACTTAGTTGTAACGACATTTTAATAGCGTTACCTTTCGGCAAAGCTCTTATGAGGGCGTGGTACATAATTAAACGTTAAAAGCATTAATCTGTAACTGTAGGTTTCTTGAAGCCAATTTGCGAAAGTTAAAAATAGCAATCCTAGATAATATTTTAAGCCAACGTTTTAAACAATATCGTTTCCAGTGTTACGAACTTCTGAGGCACAATCTCGTACGCCGGAAACTCGTGCATTTAATTGCGGCGCAAGAGATCACGCGTAACGAATTTGTCATTCTGAATAAATACTTACTCATAAAGTTGGCAAGAAATACCATTATATAGGATTGTCATTCAGTATTGTATCCATATTGGCATGGAATGAAGCGTAGAAATCGATTGATGTTTTCAGCGTTTATTTATCTACCATCGCAATTTTCGTCACCACTTTTTAAAATTTTTATTTGTACCAGATATTTTTTTTCTTATTTTAGACACAAAATGTGACTAAATTTGGCTCTTATGAAATTTTTTTATCTCTCATAGTTTTCGCGTAATGGCTTGTTAAAGTCATATTTTGCATATTTCCGTTTTAAGGACTGCACTAAAACCAACTGATATACCAAACTCGAAAAAATCACAGTTGATAAAAGACATTTCAGACTACAATGTCATGCTCATAAAAATAAAGAATAAAAAATATTTGTATTTTAAACAAGTTATTGAATTTTTAAAAAATTTATTTTCAATTTCAGCTATGTGTTCCCTTACGTGGGCTGCCCTTTTAAAGTGAACTATTTTTTTGCAGGTGCCGGTGGTGTGTACATAATGTCTTGCTATACGTTCGAAAGACTTCACTTTAGTATCGTAATATTTTCAAACTGTCGGGTGGTACATAAAGCTCAGTGTGCCTCTATTCCTCTTAGGCAATATTGGAGATGTGCAGTAGCAAATACAACCAAGGTAGCCTTTTCTGACATCAAAAGTAGTGGTTTTCGAAGCACAGCACATGAAGTGATACAGCAGTTGACGTTAGAGGAAATAACACGTGCTATAAGAAACGTGCAGTTTTCTATGTCAGATATCGACGTCTAAAGGAAAAAAATACAAGGTTAGTGGACAAACGTGTAGACAAAGCATTCGATTTGTTATCTTCAGCTGCCTAAAACACTTTCCAATGATGAGTCAATGAAGTTGGGACAGTTCTTATAACTTTATGACACAATTACTTTTTTTTTTTTTTTTTTTTTTTTGCATTTTGTAACGGAAATACTACTAGCAGCAGATACGGCACTCCATTGACAGCGGTCCGCTCAAATTCAGCTCCATGACCGGTCCATAGGGGAAAATAATGTAATCACTATGACTACCACATCCGACCTAACATAGGCGTTATTCGGGGGTAGCAAGGGGTGGCAGTTGCCACCTCAAAACTTTGTTGATGGAAAACATAACATTATCTTTCTGAGCTTAGAAATACAATTTTACTTGTTCATTTTCCATTACACTGTTTTTCACTTTAGCTAATGATATGTTCGATTTACACCCCCCCCTTTTTTTTTTTAATCTCTTATACCTGTTAATCCTTGCCACCCCAATCAAAAAGTTCAAATTACGCCCATGCGATCCAGCCCATTTATTTTCGACTGCAGTGTCCCTTCGCCAGTTTGTATCATTAACATTCTCACAACATAAGTCTTGTGCCACGTCAGGTTCGTGTCTTACAAGTAATGTGTTTTAAGTTACATGTGTTTATATTATAGAAGCTAAATATTATTTGTGTTGTAATAATTCTTACATATTTGTATTACATTTACTTTGTCTCTCTTATTAAATAAAATTTACTTTCCCTGTCTCCCGGATTGAATTAACTTGCTGAGTACAGGCGAAAGTATTTTGAGAAATATTACTAACTAGGTAGCATCTTATGGTATCCATGTGTCAAAAGTTCGTCTGTTATGTCGAAATGTCTCAATGATAGCCTTACAACGGCCGAACAAACTGTATCTCTGAAATGTTTGTCTCGCTGTGTGCTCGCAGCTTAGTTAGACGGAGTGTGCAATACGGCAGCTTTGTTACAATGGGGCAAGCAGTAAGCAAGAGGTGTTTGCGAGCAAGAGTTAGCTTTACTGCTGTGCGGGCTCGTGTGTTCCGATTACATAATATTCTAAGCAGAGAGACCGTTATATTGTTAGCAAACTGAAGACTAATCAGCATGTACAGTGATGACTCAACCTTTTGTCACAATTCTCCGTAATGAAATGTGCTCAAAATTCATAAAACTTTGTTAATTCGTAAGTTTTTTAATTGTTAGTGGATATTTAATTAGTAAGTATAAATCAAGCGTGGCTACACATTATGTATATCCCTTGTAGAAATTGTGTTGAAGTAGGTCTATGTTGATTAGGTTTTGCGAAAAAGGCTCGAATGCCGATTCCAAATATATTAAAGTACTGAGAAGTAGTACACAACACCCATTACAGAATACATAGGTATACAGACAGTATCATTTTGACAGACTCGAATGGTTTTGCGACTGTTCCATTTGTCGTTTACAATTTCAAATACTGATTGGTACCACTAATGTAGGTCTTGTATTTGGAAATTCCTTGCAGGTCTTGGACCTGTTTCTGTTTTATAACAAGTTAACACTTGTGAAGATATTTGTGCCTGATAAGTTCTGGGATACCTTAAGCTTTACACCCAGCATGTTATCACCTCCCAGTCAGAGGGCCGCGGTTGACGCAGTCGCGAGAGTACTCGCCTTTCACAAAGGCGATCCGGGTTCGATTCCCGACGGAGTCGATCCCCGGATTCTTGCATGTGGGAATCGTGCCGGACGATGCCGCTGATCGGTAGGTTTTCTCCCGCCCTTTCATTCCGGCGCTGCTCTATATTCAGCGCTAAAGACATAGTTGTTTAAGTGCTGGCTAAAATATCTTCACTTCTACACACCACTCAGCTAGGCTTATTTCCACAATTCACACGAGTAGTTCGCATGTAGGCTACGAGTTAAGAGGAGGTGGGTGATTGTCTTGATATGAATATGACTGTTATGATAACGATGACAATAATAAATATGTAACTAATCATATCCTTAGACATCTAGCCAGTCACCTTTCGTGATCACCGTATTCCGCTCTGCTACTGAAACTTTCATTTTGTCACTATTCTTTCTAGCCCCCTGCAGTACTATCGAGAAACTAGCCTACTTCTTACGTTGCAGTTTATTTTCATGATCCATTAGTCTGTGTCCCCTCTACGCACATTCGTATTTTTTCGCTTCGCTTTTTTTAGAGCTCACTTTATCCCGAACCACCTATAAAAACGTGCATACTGCATTTTGACTTTTAATTGCCACTATGGGAAACTGGCTGGGCTAATATTTTTGTAAGAGGAAAATAAACTCCCAGTTAATGTGTACAAAACTTAACAGCATTTCATACAAATATAGAACCAGGCCTATGATTATTTTTCCTTTTGATCTCCTTTAAGGAGCCTTCCTTGTTTAAATGATTTGCAGCGGGTTGCGGATTTTTTTTTGTCGGAACTACTTTACATGCATAAACAAACATTCATATTGTTGTGTCAGGGAAAACACCAATCGTATTCGAAAAATACAAATATGGTAATCAGTTCAAATTCCATAGAATATAACAGTGGAAAATTGCACGCCAGTTGAGTGTCTGGTGCGCAGAGATGATGCAGCATTACATACGCCGGACAGTGGTACCCTTAGCGCTTCGTCGATTTATTGCGTCGCACACAAATAATGAACTACCTTTAACGTGTGTTGCCGGATGTTTTCAGTCAGCAGTGTATTTATGTAACTGTTGGTGGCAGTCATACGGGAGTGTTATAGCAGACGGAAATGTGGCAAATATGTGGAATGCTGTCTTGCTTGCGGCAGTGCAGCTTTGCAGCTTACCGTTGATGTGTAGGTACTTTCTCACGTCATGTGTGGCGCCAATGTAGCTTGTGCGCGGTGCTAGGGATACAGTGGTGGAGAGCAAAGTAGTGGGGTAAGATTATTAATTTAGAGAAAACTTGCATAGGTTTATATATATGTTATTAATTACATGCATGCGTCGGTTTAATGGGGGTGGAGGTATGGTTCTTGACTGCTATATGGTTATGGTTGTTTTCATGTTAACGACTTGATGAATATGAATGATTGCTTTGCTTGGCCACAGACAATGTGTTGAATTCACGTGTTACACGTTACACTGTTGTTTGAATCACATTCTTAAGTCAGATAGAATTTAACAAGATATAGTAGCGAGGGTCTTTTGTCGTTTTATTGCTTCTCTATGTAACTGATTGAGTAAAATTTGTCTGCGTCAGCCAAAGTAATGCAAGAGTTGTAGAAAGACACTGCAGTAACTGCGAACTGATTTTTGTCACTCGTATTCTGCATACTTGTTGTTTCTGTCAATATTTATAGTGGTCTATGCAAAATAGGTAAAATATTAATAGGATTAAACAAAACAATACATATTTGAAGTAGGAAAGAACAGTTTAGTTGGCGTTTAAAATTAATAGTAAATGTGAGCTTGTAATGACATTCTGAATCCCTTTGTCTAGGTCGGACGTACGAGTAATACATGTTTTCCTGTCATATCTCTTCCTGATACAAAATAGTTTTCCTCTGCAGTACAGTTTCCTAGTGGCAACACGTCGTGTTGTGGCGATGTATTCCGACTGCCCTTCCTGTGCTTTATTTCCCTTGGCATTGCTTTAAGCGAGGTGGTGCAGTGATAAAGCACTAGACTTTATTTTGGAGCACCCAGTTTATGCGAAACCTACGTAATATTGCACCTTATCTCTAGAATATTAAATCATACACTAAATTTCTTTGAAGTAATGTTCAACTATTATTGGTTAGAGCTCTCTTATAACGAATTTAATACTAAAGTATCCTGGTATTAATACTTTCGCCTGTTTTGTGCGTTCTCCGACGCTATATAATGTGATTAATACTCATACGCAGAGTATTGAGAGCCAGAGCACTGTCATAAATTCTTTAAGTTTGATAATATGCTGGGTGTATAAAACATTACAACTATGCACTGTAGAAAGTTAACTGAACTGGAAAAAAATTCAGTTTATTTGTAAAAAATATTTAGCAAATATGTGAAAGTTTAAATATGTATTTTGATATTCTTATAGCAATAAGCATAGGCGTGTTATTTGGCCAGCACCAGGACCTGAGTAAAAAAATCTACTTGTATGCCTGGAACGTGCAAAATACGTCCACCCAACTGGCCACCATAATCCCATAGAACATTATGGGCATTCTGTAAATCCAGGGTGTTCGGCAGACATTTTTCACCGAAACAATGTTTCACTCTTGATCGTTGGCTTTCGTGGCCGGAGTCGTATTGTGTATCTCGACTTCAGGGTTGAAACCATGTCCGCTCGGTTTCTTCCGTGCGTCGTTTCGGCAATACTTGTCGTTACAGGGAGCTTGTTCTGAGTTTCTGTTTCCTACGAAAAAAAGTTGTTACTGAGCGATAATCGGTTCCAAACGACTGTTTGGTATTCTAAGTTTAAAACGGGGGTCGTTTGACGTCACGAGGCAGGTAGGAGCTTACCAACTGCTCACGAGCAGTTGGAAAGGCTGAATTTCGTCGGTAACTCGCAATGGCGATGTTGTAGTTATATCTGCTATACTTATCCATGGAAAGGAAATGTTTCTATAGCAATGACTCGGCTTAATTGAATGGAAATAATAATTTACCGTAACTGTCATAATATAGACAACTACTTTTTTCCTTATTTGTGTACTTGTGGTACAAGTCTATTTTACGAGATATCTAGTTACGTGAGAAAATGTTAAACAAAGCAATCCTTTAGCAAATACACGTAATGAAATTAAATAAATAAGTAACTGGAAAACAAAAGACGTGCATATATTTGACAATCGTTAAATCTATAATTTTAATTGTTTGAAATCATTTACGAAAACACGTGAGTTTGGCTCGGTTGCGGCGTGAGCGGGCCCGCTAGATTATATTTTTGGATTCGTGGTTCAGATCCCAGTCACGCCATGATTTTTTATTACTTTTTAAAATTATAATTTACACGTGTAGATAATTAACTTCTTTGTTGAAAACTTAACAATGTTGTTATAACATTGTTTTTACACACACACACGCGCGCACACACAGACATAGGCTTACATACCCATCCATGTTTTTTTTTTATTTTGCCCGCGACTTCATTCGCGTGGTTTTCAATTTTGGAAAATTTTAAACGGTGGGACAACATTTTGTTAACGATCGCCGATGACAGTTTTAGAAACACTTAAGTGTGTTTCGCTAAATTTTTGTATCCCTCGTTCTGCTTGTTCTATTGCTCTATTTCGCAACTCCCCTCCCTTTCTTTCATAATAATATAATATTCTATTCTTACCTCCTTGATATATGTAAAATTTTCTGTCAGTGACCTTCGCGGGTGCACACATAACCCACCAAAATTTAATCGCAATCGGACGAATGGTATAGAAACGCATACATTACGTAAAATAACATAATGATAACAGTAATAATAATAATAATAATAAACACGTATGCATATTTTATTTCTCCCATGAACAGAGCCTATTGGAAACACTTGCACGTCTGAAGTTAGGAAGTAATTAGTTATTTTCCCCACAGTTAAAAATAAATAAATAAATAAATAAAATAAAAAGAAAACTGAAAAAAATATGAATTGAAAATGCACATCTTCGTAAATAGATACTGTAGGCTAAGCACAACCTAGACGCCGATATACACATTGAAAGAAGAGCTAAAATGTTTGGTAATTAACGAATAGTATGCCTACAATATTGCTCCCGGAAACGCGTGCCAGACTTTTCGCACAGGTACAAACTATTAAGGCTATGGCACTGATAGTTAGAAACTCCTTTCAATAGTCGTTACTGCAATTCTTATGTTTGTTGCTGTGCCCATATGGATACCAGTGTAAACAGATTAAGTACACACTGTTCTTGTTTTTCTTAATATATTGTAACACCTTTCTGTCCTGGGCGCAGCCAGGTTCGTTTGGGACGGAGGGCTTGAACAGTTAAATATGTAAATTAAATTTCTTAATTTAGTTACGATCCCTATAAAAACTCTACATTAAGTACACAGCACTCGCGATTCGCCCTTGTTTTCGATTAAGTACTTACAGATAAGCTTCCTACAGGCCTAATTTACTGCTATAGTGTATAATTAATAATGTATTTCTCTCTCTCAAATCTATCCTCCGACCACATACGTTTATATCTAAAAAAGTCTCGCAATACACAGTTACAGTTCAACTTGTTCGTCCACTCTCACGTTTACTCACATCTCTTGAAAGAGGGCCACTGTCGTCCATACCTCCGTAGCCTCTCCTCGATCTGCTGGTCCTGCCTCGTCCCTTGCTGCCAAGTCGGTCTCGAACTCTCAGTAGCTAAACGCCACAATCGCTCCTCTCTGCTCGCAGTGGGCCGGTATTTATAGTCTTCTGCGACGATGCCCAGGATATTCTCAGAGTTCGCCGACGACCATACTAGTTGATAAAAGCTGAACATTCAGTTAAGTCCGAGCTGAATTCTGGTCCCGAATGACTGACGGGTGCTCACCCATTCAGAACGCCCGTGACGTCAGCCTGGCCCGAGTGGCCCTCGTCGCCGGGCGCGGGACGACGAGTAGAGGAGGAAGGGCGCAGTCCGCCGCCTCGTCACTGGGGATTTAGGCAGCAAGCAAACAGTGTGTGTGTGTGGGGGGGGGGGGTTGTCCGGTCGTCCATTCGCTCAGCCCAATGCCTTCGAGAGCGCGGACTCGTTACACTATTGGTTCCTTTGCATGTAACACAATTTTTTAATAATATTTTGTATAAAAATGTAAATACAGTAGTTTTCACGTGAAATGGAAATTTGTAATTATTTGACTCATAAAATGTAATGCTGCATGTTAAATTTGTGTAAACAAATAAAACAGTGACGTACTGTGTGCACTTATTCTGTGCTGCTGATGGTTCTGAAAATTCTGCTAGATTACATGTTGCATGTATCGTCTTATACCCGTACTTTATTTTAAATTTACCAATATAAAATACAGAAATAAATGATTCTGTATGTTGTACATACAAATTCTATACTGTACATACAAATAAAGATGTACACGACTTTCTGTTGTAAGTTGACATATGACACCATGGCGACATGTGCTTTGTCGTCTAAAACACCCGAAGACAATTTTTTGGGTGTGTAGTTTTTGAGAACAGTATGCTATCGCGTTTTAGTTTTTTTTCCTTGGCATTGTTGTAGGGTCTCGAAGCGCCAGTGAGATGCGTACATGTACATTGACGGGTGCGGTAAAGACATCTTTCCCGGATGATTGCTGATATTATTCTTCCGGATGGAAGTGGAGAGACCACGTTTCATTTCCCGGCCATCATACGTCTGATATATTGTTCGCCCTCGTAGCATATCAAAAGCTACAAGCGGACTTATCGGCTGTTCCTAGTAATGACCATTCAGCATGGAGGCACTCAGTTGGCAACACTCGTTTCTTACGAGAATTTAGGGGCTCTATTATATTCCACATTGTAGTGCTAACGTGAGCTTTTTTTTTAGCTACATAACTTACCATGTTGCTAATTAACGAAATAAAGTGACGACACCGATGCGGCCATATGACCTTACAAAGGAAGAGTAGGAGTGGCGAGAAGAATAGATGAGACACAGTGAAGTTGGCACAGTTCTAAAGATGAGTTTTATGGGGACAAGTTATTTAAAAAAATACATATAATTTGTACGTACATTCTAACCTAGGCGCTTATTTTTCGTACCGGTGCACTGCTTTTACACATTGCTGATTAAAATTTTACACAAAAAAAAAACTAATTTAAATACAATGTGAGTGGAGTAAAAGCAACTGCTTCCATTTAACACGTTATATATAAATTTTAGGTCTATGGTGATAAAAGGGAGGGGAGTGTGACACCTCCTTGGCTCCGCCTCTGTGCTAGGAGACAATGATGGTCGCGTGGATACCGCCTTAGAAAATAGACATAGGGTTCATGTGTTCACAAAGCTTGTGTTTATGTCGATTTATGCTGGCTTTTTTTCATATTAATGCAAGAACTCAGCGACTTTTTAACTTAAAAAAAAAAAAAAAAAAAAAAAAAACCAAACTCCATGTGCTGTCATACAATGCACAAACTATGTACAGGCTTTTTGCAAAATGTTGCACATTTCACGCTCAAAAGAACATCTTGATTGACTTTGGCTTGTTTTAATACCAACATTTTTAATGCTTATGTGCAAGTATTTAAAAAAAAAAAAACTTGTGGAATATTATTTCCACGAAAAAAAAAAATTGCACATATAACCGTAACGTATTAGTGTCAAAAGCAACGTTGCGATTCTTCGATATTGATTTTAGCTTGTGTTTTTTAAAAAATTAGCCTATTAATGAAATAATAGTAAAACTACGAAACACATTGTTCTCGCACTCACTTCACATTGACATCCGCATTCCTGAATTGGATGTCAATTCATATCGTACGTTTCGAAAGGGTATCATTATTCTAACACGGCTGGTAGAATGCATTGTGTGCCGTGTTTTGATTGACCACGGAGACGTTTGCCTGCGGAGACGCAGTGACGTAAACTAGTGCGCTGGGGACAAAATAGTTGCTGTCTTGAGATGAGCAGTTATATCACAAGCTGTGAAAATATTACACGTATGTGAAAGTCGCAACGACGTTTCCGGAACTGTGTGTCTACCTGATGACGGGAACAGATTCCAGTTCCCGAAACTTCGTTCATACTGACTGTTTGGAAAACTAGTGTGTTTTATTTCGTCTCATCGTTTGTATTGTCTGTCGTTTTTTCTGTTTGTGTCCGACATCTTTGTGTTTTGTTTAGTCTCATCGTTGTGTCGTTTGCTGTAATTCTGTTTGTGTTTTTGTTTCGTCTCATCGTTGTGTCGCATGTCAACCTAGGTTTTTTTTCTTGTTTGTTTCCTTGTTTTATCTGACCAGATTCCAGTTTTGGAATTTCATGTTGTGTATGTATCCTGATGACTAAAGCATACTCTGCTTATTTATGTTTTCTTGTCTTATTTTTACTTTTAGTTTTCTTGTGACAGTCATTTATTTCGCAATGGAGTATGTCCATACAAACAAATCCAGTCAGTCTTGGGTTTGGTCTGCCTAGTGTTTACACGAAATTGGACTCGTTCACGAAGCGGTTTCGTAAAGGCTGGATAGACGTCGCCCTAACTAAGGCAGTCCTCTGTGATTCAGCTAACAGAGGAAGGAGCGTATCTCCATATGTCGGCCGGGTGCATTCAACTGCTCCCGTCTTGCTATGTGCGGATGTGGATTTCGTGGTGTGGTGAGCCCTGCCACACCTCGTCCGGAACACGCCAGGTGGTGCGCACCTGTGTGTAATAAGTACTGACTTCTCTACTCCTTATACAGTTGTACAGGCGGGAGTGAGCGCTGTTGAGATGTGTGGGTCCAGGGATCCCGAAATCATGCAGGAGTGATGGTTAGATATGATGGTATATCGTGAAAATGTTTTGCGTCAACATATCCTTGAAATCGCTGTAGTTTACTGCAACACATATGATTGAGTGATGTACGTTTGGCAACGTAGCTGTTTACAGACTAAATAACATGCATCATAGAATAGCCGGATTATTATTGGCGAAGTCAAATAGGGCAACATCTCCGCGTACAAGCGAAACCATCATCTCTAGAGATGGTTTGTCAAGGCACAACTCTCCTGTGTGTTTTCGCACGGGCGACAGTCGAGTCGCTGAGCTAAGCCTTGAGATAGCTTATCACTTCGTCAGCAACACATGAGTAGGAGGAGCCTAGTAGCCACACCGCTAGGCTAGGTGCAGGGCGGTGTAAGTACTCTGCTTACACGACCACCAACTATACTGCCGACACTAGTTGCATGTCACCACTCAACACATTGTCTAGTGCTCTATCCTTAGTAGTGAAACTGGGGGCTGTTTTGTACCTACAGGGCTAACTGTGCACCATACGAAATGTTCGTTTTGTTGCAATTTAGTATACTAATATCTAACTTAACAAGGTAGATATTTCTATACCAGATTACAATAATACGAATATGTTGTTAAATTTACCCCTGTATGTACAAAATAGCCCAATGTTATGGTACTATATCATTAGAAAACTTGTGGGCTCTCACGTTACAAAATTCTGATTTTTTTTTATTTTTGTACACGTTTTCGTCGTTCACTTCCAGGATAACTTGCTCATTGTTGTTAAAAGTCCATACATTGCAAGTTTGCTTGATTGTGTTATTTTTGACTGATAAGAGTGTTTGTAAACTGAACTGAAAAGACCCCTGCTTTTCCAAGAAGTAAGGGTGGTTTGAAGTCCAACACAGTGGCGCTAGAAGGCATATTTCTCGGAAGAGAAATGTCAAAATCAGGCAAACTTATACTTCAGCCACCCTGATTGCCGTTTCCATGATTTATCGAAATCACTCCCAGGCGAGTGCCGGGATGGTTCTGAAGAGGGCGTGGTACGTATTTCAGCGCCAAAAGCATTAATTTTAAATTGCAGACTTCTCGAAGCTAACTTGCAGAAATCAAAAAACAGCAATCCGGGCAATAGTTTTTGCCAACTTTCTGAGCAAAAATCTTGCTCGAGTGACGTATTTCTGAAGAACAATCTCTGACGCCGAAATCTCGAACATTGGGACTCTGGGTAAATGTTTGCTCATAAAGTTGGCAAATATCGTTATCTAGGATTGTTGTTTTGAGGTTTTTCTGTACTTACTTTAGAAAACTTGTAGATTTTAATAAGTTTTCTCAACTTGTGTTTATCTACCTCATAGTAGTTTCTACTTACTGTTTTCGCGATTATTATTTTTTAAAATTTAAACAAGAGCAGATATAAAAAATCTGTTTGGCAGTTTTGTTTGAAATTGTTTTTAACGCGATAGCTATTTTTCAAGACAAGAAATATATAGTTTTTACTAAAAAGTCAATTGACCAGAATTTGGTTAATTACATAATTAGCTAAAACCATAGTATTTCCTGTCGTGAAAAAATCTACCAACATGGAGGAAACGATTTTAAACAAAACTGCCAAACAGATTTCGGATACCTGCTCTCGTTTTGGCGTAAAACAATATCGCGAAAAAAAAAAAAGTATGAACAAGAGATGATGGCCTTAAATACAGGCTCTAGCTGATTTCCAGCTTTCTCCGTGTTCCTGTGTATTCCAAGGAGTTGCAGTTGAGTGCATATAAAACATAAATTAATTGGAATAAATAAAGGAATTAATAAAAAAGGGTCTGGGCTCTTAAAAATAGCGCTTTTACATATAAGTATATCAATAAAAATTCCATCCTGGCATTAGATTGTAAGTTTCTCATGAAATAATGATTCTCGAAGAAAATTTCTGACGTTACGTATTCCGTATCGAGTTGAGCGTCTTGGCAACGCCAGATTTCTCGCTTCAACTCGATCGGAGGTTCTCGGCTGCCATTGTGCTGTCGACAGCTGATTTTGCGATAAGAAAAGTCTAGTTTACAAACATGGCGGGCGGAAGCGTGGTGGTTTCATTACAAATCGGCCGCATCTGCTATGCTCGCTAGACGTTTCATTTGACATAGCATCCATGTACCGTTGGAACAAAATCGTTCGCGACGAGATCGCATGTTGTAGTGAGAGCGGCGCACGGTGATGGTAATATTAAACGGGCACGTTTATCACTATACCCTGTCCACTCTAAGGTTGCAGCAGAAATCAACATTTCTAACGAAATTAATCAAAGCAAGTTAATTATATCTTGATTCCTCACATTGTAATTGTGCCGTTAACACAGTCACCTTGTATTTTTCAAATGAAATTTATGCTGTGCAAAAATTTAACGGCAATTCTATGAGTTAATTAGCTGCAACCTTAAAATATATAGAGTATAGAGGTGGTGATTTATCGCGGGAAAAATTGACTGTTTTCGATGTAATGTATTCATTTCTTACACTTTTAATTCGTTACTGGCGAGTCCCTGTTTGACTGGGCCAATGATAACTCTGGTGCACTACTTCTGAACGTCTGTCATTCGTCTGTAAACAACTAGACTGCCACATAACCGTCGGTCAACAATACATGACGCAGGACGATACACTGACTTGCAAAATACACTGCAGAAAACATTCTCGAGATAAATCACCTTCTCTAGAACATCCACCCCTATTAAACTTATTATTGCAATGCAAGTAAGGAATTTGGTTTAAATTTTGAAAAAAAAGGGGGGGGGAGAGCCGAAGGAAATTATATTGTAAGGTTAGGTTCTAATTTATTTTTCGAATTCGTATTTATTGTTTTTTATTTTGCGTAGGCCCTAATATCGTTGAGTACGTTTGTATGGAACATTGACTATTTTGAGTTAGCATTTTGTGTCATTGCAGTGTTAACAATGGTGTGTATTATAGGGTTTATTTACGGTATGCATTCTAAGCATTTTAAGTTTTCTATATAATTTTGTGTTATTGTATGCTGTGTATCATTACCATGATTAAATTTTCCAAGATTAATTATTGGTTCTGCGAACTTTTTTATAGCGGGCGATTGTTCCAGTTCCCAGTAATTACTAATTACTCTTGATAGTAACCAGACGAACGTGCCTGTTCAGAAAGTGTCACCTGTTTTCAAATTGATTAGTCTCATTTCAACCCGACGTATTATTTGATTTTTTTATTTTTGTGTTTTGAGGTTTTCTAGAGAAAAAAAGCTGCAATTTGATTGTGTAATTACCTTACTACGGTACACACACACGTGAACTGATAACTTGTAACTATCCCTTAATTAGTAAAGGAAATTACTAATGTAAAACATTTGCTTGAGTTCCAGAAATTTATAACTTCGCACATAAAGTAGATTACGTACAGTAATGCACGGTATAAAAGAAATTATCACATTTTTAGAAGGCGGAAAAATCGTAACAGTAAATAGTCCAGTATAATCCAGTATGGGGCGTGAAGTTGGTGACACTGGACGAGTAACTTCAAGGTGGGTTAAGGAAGCCACTCTTTTCTTATATTGTGTGCCGTATGAATGGTGTCTTTATCCCGTTGGAAGTATAAACAACACGTACTGCCAGCTGCAATATTGCATCACTGTCATTTGTAATAAATACTTATTATATAATTATAATATGTATATACAGGATGTCCAGAAAAGGCCGGATAATTTCACCACGCGAATCCTGGGTGAAATTGGAGACGAAAATTTAAGTGGCAAAATGTTGTACAACTTTAGTCATACACAATGTGGCAACCCTGCACGTAGCTAGGAGTTAGTCCTCTCTTGCGCTCAGCAGCTATTATCTTTTGTGCTGGGCGTAGGTTCGAATCCCGGACACGTCAACTGTCCTTTTGTTTTAAGTTTTGGTGTATGTTATGAGAATACCAGGGCATAAAGAAACTAGTATTGTACGGACATTTATCACTGTTAGTTTAAGTGTTTTACTAGGCCATCATCGTAAATTGACGTAGATTTTTCTCCAACAGCACACTTAAAACCAGTGGAAGATGTTAATCGAATATTAGAGCGTAATCTCAAGTATTTTACAGTAATTTATCAGAATTAAATTAATTGTTTGGTCAGCTCTTCACCGTCTCAACTGTAAGTCGTCTGAAGTCATGTTACACTTGGGAGGAGAGCAGTCAGTTTGTCGCATTATTTTTATAAATATGGTCAGTTATAATTGGTATAAACTAAACGTGATAAAATTGATAGCTAAGACACACACATTTTTGGTGTAAGTCAATAGAATTTATGACAAGAACATGTAATGAACACCAAATAATGTACTTGTGCGGATACAGAGTATGTAGCGATTCTAGAGCAACTGCTCGAAGTTGGCTCCATTAGCTGCAAATACACGTTCCAAGACGGTGCCCCAAACCTCTCTGAACGTTCAGCAGCATTGCCTGGGTGACTGCAACACCAGCTTGTATGCGGCCTGTAAATTTAAACATGTCTTCAGGCTGGTTGTATTCATACACTACGGACTTCATATGGCCCCAGAAAAAAGTCGAGGGGATTCAAATCCGGAGACCTTGCTGGATATCTTACAGGTCCATCACGGCCAATCCAACTGTCAGGCCACATGACATTCAAATACTGGTTCACAGCCCGCCCTCGATATGCTGGTGCCTGTCGTAATGAAACCACGTCCGTTGACATCCATGATTTCTGGAAGTACATTACGCAGGAATGTAAGGTACGTGTGAGCGTTTAGTCTGTCTGGTAGGAAACACGGCCCTATGATGCGATTTCCTAAAATACCAGCCCACACGTTTGCTGACCAGCGCTGTTGGAAGACCCGTCCACGATGGCAAGAGGGTTCGCAAAAACCCAGTAATGGACATTGTGGATATTTAACACACCTTTATTTGTGAATGTAGCCTCGTCACTCCATAGTACTGATGAAGTAGCTCCTTTTGATGTTGTTGCAAAGGCCACATGCAAATAGTCAAGTCTCAGTTGGTGATCCTCTCGTCTTAACTGTTGCACCCCTGTGAAGTGAAAATGATGTAAATCTTCCCCCGTAGAACGTTATGCACAGTTGAACGAGTGAGAGAGATTTTGGTCAGCGCTTATGACATCGAGGTCTTTAGTGCTGGTGAAGGCTGATGTGATGTGAGTATGGAGCAACGCCGGAAAGAATGGTGGGAGAAACGGGAGATCCCCGAGAAAACCCGTCGGCCCGCGGCATCGTCCGGCACGATACCCACATGCGAAAATCCGGGGACCGACCCCGCCGGGAATCGAATCCGGATCGCCTTGGTGGGAGGCGAGAGGTCTGACCCCTCGGCCACCGCGGGCCCCACAGTTAACCGAGACAGTCCTGTTCGTCGCGCAGTGTTGCGGACTGATGTTCGAGGATCGACATACCGTTTCTGCATAACACGTTGAACGTTCACCGTCGTCCTGACAAAGCAATTTCACCCAGTATCATGCCTGTGGGGAGCTAACATTCCTGTTTCTCTGAGACGACGGTCCAGGCGTACAAATGCGTTGGGGTATGGATGACGCCGATGTGGCTAGCGTTATGCATACATACGTGCAGCCATATAGGCCACACATCGACACTCACCAAATATCAGATACATCCTCATCCCAAGTGTACTCCATACAGTGTGACAACAATACAGTTACCACAACTATTGCCCTACCGAAAACACGCTTAACATGCTTTCGATGCAAAGTGCCAAGAACTCTACAAAAACGCCAAGTTCTTTCCTTTTTACATATGTAAAATGGGGCAGTGGCAGTCGAATGGCTATAGCGTTCGCCTCTCACAAAGGCTGTTCAGGTGTGCTTTCGGTTGCGGTTTCTCAGATTTTTGCGTGAGAATATCGTGTATGGAAGATGCCATTGGTACATTGGTTTTATAGGGGTTCTCCCATTTCCCACTTTAATACAGGCGCTGCTCCGTATCCATCTTGTCACCCCGCATCTGCTGTCATGGCTTCGCTGTTAATGTGGCCGCCTGGTGGAGGGTATGTTTGTGTGTGAGACAATATGGTGCTACGAGCAACGTAGGCCGACACATGTATTGTACAATATCGGGCCTATGCCCAAAGTCGTAAACGCTCGTGTACTGTTCCTGCTGTAATGTTTTTTCTGTAGCACTTTAAGTGGCGACCGTATCATTTTACACAACAGTAGCAAAGGCCAATTTTATTGTAGACCTCAATTTGGAATGAATCCGTTGCATCAACCTTGAGAAACAACTCCCCTAAATAACCGTTTTTTTTCCAAGTTGAGTGAGGGCTTGAAGATTTCCAAAGTGCGTGTTGTCTTAAAAGCCACATTCACAAGTAGCCTAAGATGTATTTTTTTTGTAGATAAGAGTTGATCACATGTTTACTGGTCTCTTGAGTAAGCACGCTGCGTGCAGTTCAAGAGAGCTAGCCAGGCGGCCGCCTAAAGAGGCGTCAGTAACTCTCAACTCCACTCCTTCAAGTCCTTGGCGTATTTCAATTTAAGTAATTAAGAAATGCTGTTGTTACGTAGGTTCTGCTGATAGTATTGATCTCACTGTTGAAATTATGCCCTTTCTGTTAAGTTCAAATAATAGCCCTAACAGCACAGGTAGTACTGGAAACGTTACTACAACGTTACAATGTGCTAAGTTCGTCACAGACTATATAAACATGTTTCCTACACTTGCCAGAAACGTTACATGGCCAACTGTGTTTTACATGAGCTATTGTGGTATCCAATTTACTGTATTTTAAAAATCTTAAAAATTGGAAACAACATTTAACATTGTAAAACTATTTAGTATTCACTTAATTATTACAAGGAGGGTAAACATTTTATTTTATTTAAGTACCATTAAAAGTGGAATACTTTTCATATCAGTGATTGTGCATTCAAATGATCAATATGTGTATTTAATTTTGTTAAAAAAAAAAAAAAAAATAAAAA
>PNEQ01054757.1:0-28834 GCA_003012365.1 Medauroidea extradentata
TATTTCTCCTGGATTCAGTGCATGAATCTGTGCATATAGTTATTGCGTCATTCAAGCTTTGGTTGACATGAACATCTGATTTTCTGTTAATTAATAACATTCTTTGAACATTTTAAATATATTTTTTCTCTTAAATTACTTAAGGCATGTTTCAGTACTTCATATTTTTTCATGTCTATAAGCATTTGTGAATTTTTTTACTATGTACCAGGTTTTCGTTTAAAGTACCAGCTTTTTTGTGGTGTCAGTACCAGGATTTTGGAGTTACCATCTAACACCCCTGAATAGCTTGGATCCGCTTCCGTGTTTGGACGATTTGAACTGCTGTGTGTTCAAGTGTCTGCCCTCAAATAATAACGGTTTAATAGTAGTGTGTTGTTTAATAATAAGTTAGATTCCGTCAAGTAGGTGTAAGAAAAGCCAAGAGTTTGCTGACGAAGGTTTTTTTTTTTTTTGCATCAATTTGTTTTAATGCTTCACGTGCTCATGGCAGAACTTCATACTTACACATAAGTAGATACACAAAAAATTCGAGTTTTCTTTCAGGCTCAAGGTATAATTCCACCAACTGTAAGTTCGTCACTTTCATAATTGGTTCTTCGCTTATTTGACTCCTCCTGTAAGACGCTCAGCCAATAATAAATGTTTAACTCAATGCATGCCCATATCACTGAGTCAGCAGCTGTTTGTTTCAGTGAATATATATTCTTGCAGGCTAGCATACAGCTCAGTGAAACCGCGAATTTTTCCCGTCTCTACACATAAAGCATTGAAACCAAATGTTGCGGCTCTAAGCATGAGTTTCTGGTCCATTTGTAGTGCTTACACGTATAGAGTGCTTACATGTGTAGAGTACTTAAGTTTGTTGGCGATGAAACACACAGCACAGGGTTTTATTGCCAACAATATTAAGAACGGGTCGTTTTCGCGAAAAAATTAAAAAAATTGTTTTATCAACTTTATTCAAAACCTTATGTTCCCTAGCAAGGTTTACGTTGACAATCCAACACATTCGTACAAAAATACTTAACCAATGGCTAAAAATAAAAGCTTCCGGTGGGTACATTGTTGACTATGCAGAAATCCATCACGTACTTAAATCTTTCCGTAAAAAATAGGCTGTCCTGTATACACTAACATAATTATACTGACAATATGCGGGGGTATGCAATTGGCAGAAAGGAAAACATCAGGCAAGATTTCCTATGTACACTGAAAAAAGAGTATAGTTGCAGGTACCATACTTCAGTTAAAATAGGGACAAAAAAACAGTTTGGTTGTTGGTACTACTCTGGACACTTCCTTCTACAATCTGTTTTGTAGAAGAAACAAAGAGCTTTGTTGCTTTAAAAAACCAGATGGTAACTTCTACAAAACAGATTGTTGAAGGAACTGTCAAGAGTAATACATACCAACAACCAAACTGTTTTGTTGTCCCTATTTTAACAAAAGTATGGTGCCTGCAACTATACACTTTTTCCAGTGAATCACGTGAGACGGGAATATTTACAGGTTCGCTGACGTGTAGGCTAGTCTTCAGGAATACATGTGTACTGAAGTAGACAACATCAGCTCATTGATTCCTTGTTGACACAGTGCTATCACATTATTGGTCCTGCATTATGTTGCTTCTTTATTATTGGTTCACAACCTTCTAGGAGGAGTGAAATGAGTGAACAACCAGATACGAAATGAGACACGAATTTACAGTTGCCTGAAATCTAGCTTGTGCTCAAAATTAAACGCGAATTTTTTAGGTCCGTAGTCCTTTGATATGTATGGTGTGTCCCTCGTGCTTGACCTTCTCGTGTAACATGAACATAAAAATATGGACAGGAACATTTCGGATGCCTGTACAAGTGAGTCGCTTCTATGATTGGATCCTTATTTGTGAAACTACCCCTTGAGGACTGCGAACCAATGAGAAACCTGCATGAAAACATTATCTTGTGAAACTACCCCTTGAGGACTGCGAACCAATGAGAAACCTGCATGAAAACATTCTCTGACACCAGCGCTACCTTGTCACACGTACAACTGTCCACTCACTGGAGCAGCAGACAATGTACAAGTATCTGAGGACATAGTGTCCACAGGACTGAGCAGTCCAGCCAGCAAGTTGACGAGCCCGTGAAACTTCCGGTCATTACACATATTACCGGATGGATGCCTAGAGAAGTTTAAAAATAATTAGAAACAAGTATTTTTTAAGCTTCGTGCTTGCCAACCTTGGAAGTTTTCAATCGAACACTCTAATTACAGATAAGTGGTTACAATCAGTGAAGTGTTCCTCACTGAAATTCTAGTTAACAATATGTTTCTGACTGATGAACGTGTATAATTAACTGAAAATCAGTTAAGATGCTGATGACATTCACTGAGAATAAGCTGAAGTAACTTTTAAAATCAGTAGCATTAAGTCAGTGAAACTAACGGTTTCACTATTTCCAGTTGCTTATTTTTGACCGAAGTGTCAGGAATTTAACCGTAGTGGTTAATTTCTCACGTATTCAAGTTTAGAATGCAGTAACCTAATTCCAAGAGGATGATCTTTCAGAGATTATAGGGCTTAAAATCCCACAACTAACGATCCCTGTTTTTCGCGAAAATAGTTTTGTCCCACTTTGCATCGTTGCCTTACGTGTACGTCTGCAGTTATACTTCGTGGTCAGTGATTGTATATTTTAACTCTCATGAACTTTGGGATTCTATCGGCTAATCATACACATGGAGTGTTGCAGGAACGTTAATGTAATTGGCTCAGTCAAATGATAGACATAGACACTTTGCCAACAATCATGAAACAGAAAAGCAGAGGCGCCCTTAAGGCGCTGAAACAAACTGGTACAAAATTGTTTTCGCGAAAAACAGAGTCCCTAATCAAAACTAGACACTAAGAAAAGTCGTAGGTTTAATTAGCTACTCGCTTCTAGTATATTTGCTGCTGCTCCACTGAGTGGCCTGGATCACGGTCGTACAAGGACAGGTCTGGACACTCGCCTATCTACCAATATATACTTGACCCCCTGTTGTTGGCTGTAGTTCGCCAAATTACCGAGAATGTTGCGCTGCAATCTGGGCGGTCAGGCTCAAACTCCGCCCACTTTTTTTCCAGTGTTTACATTATAAAGTAAATAAAGATTGCTGAAGACATGCTTTAGGATTGCGAGCGAAGGAAGTATTTCAAGTATTTCATTAATTGATAAAAAAATACGTTTTGATAAATAGTTTACCTTTATAATGTAAACACTAGAAAAAAGTGGGAGGGAAATGGGCAGAGTTTGAGCCCGACCGCCCTGACTGCAGCGCCAAAGACGCACAACACTCTCGGTAACTTGGCGAACTGCAGCCAAACAAGGAGGTCAAGTTTCGAAGCGAGTGTCCAGACCTGTTCTTCTACGGCCGTGGCCGGAAGTCAATGTTATTATTCTGGTATGTTATTGGTTCACAGTTCTTAAGGACGAGTTATATAACCTGAACATATGTGCAGGAGTTCGAAGTCTAACTTCTCTTGAAACTAATATATGAAATTGCTTAGGCTCTCCTCATTTACACTCATATTACTCTCTGAATAATCATTAGCTTTAATGTTGTGAAAAAATAATAACTGGTTTGAAAGTGCAATTATTAAACACATGTTTTTACCACGATATTTAATTTCCTCGTCTGTAAAGGTAAACAATTATAATCGACTGCATATATTCCTCCAACATCAAATAAAGTAACGAATCTGTTTACCGTAGTTTCGGGAATTCATAAGGTTGAAAGAATAATTAAAGTCATACAAATGAGAAAAATCCTGTCTGAACGCAATATGTGCATAGAGTCTTGATTGTAGAGTGAAATCATCCCACAATTTTGAAGTGGAGATCGTGGGAAATACCTGCCAGCTAATTTCACCACGTTTAATGAAATTTACTACTCGTTCCCACCTGCATTCTTGGATGATGAACTGACTTTATCAACTCCGGTGATGGCAAACTGCCGATTAATTTTTAGATATGAAAATCTTTGATGGAACTACCGTATCGCATCGAACGTGATCCAAAATCTCCACCTCCTTAAATAGCCTCCATCACTTCAGCTGGGCGGGTAATTATTTCAGAGGGCGGAGAAAAGTTTTCCGATGTCGGGGAAATGTTAGTCTGCGAAGTTGGCGGCGCTCCAGGCGTGAAGAAAACAACATCGCCGCGGGGATCAGCAGTGATCGATCGCTCGTGGTCTGCATACCGCTCCGCGCAACAGACGGTTCCTCGCTCGTGTTATCGAAATTTCTTCTTCACAAATCCACTTTGCGGGCATAAATCAGTCAGCGACAGGAGGGGTGGACGTTGGGGGAGGGGGCACGCGAGCAAACAGCGGAGGAACATGGCGATGATGAAATACAGCTCTAGAAAATTACACGCTATCGCGTTGCAGTATTTCAAACGAAAGCAGAATTTACCCGTAAATTATTTAAATGTTTCAGGAAAACGTTGCAGCTTTCGAGGCACTTGTTTCAGGAAAATCCACACAGGCTGGAACGAAAAAAAAAAAATAAATAAATAAAGTTGGGCCGAGAAAACGAGAAACGAGTAAATCTGACAACATGCGATAAGAGGCATTACCCTGGAATACGTGAATGGAGTGAGTGAGAGAGAGAGAGAGAGAGAGAGAGAAGAAGAAGAAGAAAATTACAGAGAAAATAACCTTTTTTCGGCTTATGATTATAAGTCATATGAGGTTCGCAACCGATTGGCGGGAATTTAAACACGATATTACCTCTGCCGTTATATTTAAAACACTCCTCACGAAGTCCATTAGTCATGCGGGAAATTCTTTAACGATAGTATTCTGTTTTTAAAATAGCCTGCACCTGTTTTAATCCTTAGAGTGGTAAGCGAAGATAAGTTTGTTATTCAAAACGTTTCATTAAAGAGACAAATATGTCCAGTCTTCAAACACTTAATTATAACTAACGATTCGGAAATGTCTTTTGTTCAGTTTAGGAAAAGTTAGATTTTGAAACCAAGTTCTTTTGAGTTACTTCCGCAATGGAGACACTGTTTGTTTAGCGTGTTATTATCCAATAACAAACATTCATGAGCATACTCACTAACAACCGCTATTTTACTCACTGCAGCAGCAACCACTGAGTATAAGGACAGATTGTACATGATGTCTAGCCTGATGACAGTTCAACCCGCGGCAGTTCCATGCCTTTAATCATAAGTACTTGGTGGGTTCAACGACATTCTGACAATAATCCACAGTCCTGTGTACGCTCTAGCCTCTGCACCTTGTACAGTGAATAGAGACATGAAAGATGACTTCACACCACATAGTTAGAGACCGGAATAATCGTGGGTTCACATGCCTGCAGGCTAGCCTCCAAGAATATATATGCTCTCAAGCAGACATCTCTTCACTGGATTCTCGCTGACACAGGGATACCACATTATTGCGTCTGCATATAGTTTCTTCTAACAGTCGCACTCGTGTTCCTGAACCATGTGTGTCTTCTGATGACGGGAACACATTCCAGTTCCCGAAACGTTGTTCTACTGTCTGGAAAACTACTGTGTTTTGTTTCGTCTCATCGTTGTGTGGCATATTAACTTAGGTTTCATTATTTTAATTTTTATTATTTCATTTATTTTCTTTTTGTTCCATTTATTTTTTGACCCCATTCCATTTTTTTAATTTTATGTTGTGTCTGTATCCTGTTGACTAAACATACTCTAGTATTTTTTTTATGTTTTTTTTGTGTTATTTACAGTTTTCTTTTGACTGTAATTTATTTCGCAGTGGAGTATGTCCAAACAACTAAATCCAATCATGCACTCCAATTGCACAGTTCTTTTCAAAGATCATACTTCTTCACAATTGGTTTAGCACCCTTCAGAAAGTGTAAGATAAGTTCAAGCCCAATTGGGATTCTGACGTGAATTTACAGTTGCTTGAAATCTATCTAGTACCGTAAAGAAAACACGATTTTTTAGGTCCCTACACATAATTATAGGTGATTGAAAATCGCTGGAATATTTTCTGTCAAAGAATTTAACAAGCAAAAGTAGCGTAATACGCTTTGTATGACTAGAGTAGAATTACGTGGCGCGGTCAAATTGTTTACAGAGGAATCACTGAAGTCTAGTCGTTGCGCACCAAAGTTATCATTGGCCCAGTCAAACAAGGACTCGCCAGTAACGAAATATAAGTGTCAGAAATGACTACATTATATTGAGGTCTAGAAAACTGTCCACTTTTCCCGCCATAAATCACCTTCACTACACATGACTCGAGATGGTGGTTTATCGCGAAAAGGTTTTGTACCAAAATATTCTTCAAAACTCTGCAGTTTCCTGCAACATATATGACTAGAGGCACGATTACTTCGCGTATTGGTTGTAGGTCAGGTTGAATGCCAATAACATATACTTCACCGACACTTGTGTGATTAGACTACAGATGATTCAACACATCTTTGACAACTGCAGGCTAGTAATGAATAAGGAAAGAAGTAGTGGGGATTACATATACTACCTACTTGTACGGTTACAAGCCAATGAATATTTAACTGCGACCAGTGCATATATAGAACTGACAAGTCTAGGCTGTTGCCAGATGAATACTCATACCTCTGGTGATTGGATGTATTAACTCACAGCATCTTGGGGATCTACCCTTCAGATCACAGACTTGTGGTGTTGCAGTACTCTTACTCTCACGACACAGACAAATTAGTGACGCCTGAGCATGGAGACACTCTGCCTATAATCATGTAGCACAGCTGCAGATGTGCTTACAATCCAGCGTTCCTAAGTGTGTTACAGACGGCCAGTAACTGTACGAGAGTTACGAACGTTATTTTTAATTATTGAAGTATTCCTTGTGCAGAAATATTTTTGCGGAATGTATCTAACTATTAGAGGCAATGATTGTTGGTGAAAAGAATTATGCGACATGTTGTTCCAATGCCTCAAGTTCACATCTGCAGCTCTGGTACCTAGTTATTGTCAGCGAGCATTCGTGTAGAGTCGTCACTCATTTGACTGGGCCAATGAGAATGACGTCACTGCGACAAAGTCTGCGATTTGCAGGTAGATCCCAAATATGTTGAGAGTTAAAACCAGCCAATCGCTTTCCATCACGCAGACCTACGGGTGTGCACGACAAGCACTGAAACAAAACGTTTACTATCTACGAGTAGAAACATTAAAAATAGCTTTCAATGACCTGCAGGCTGGACTGCACAGTACTGTATATATATATATATATATATATATATATATATATATATATATATATACACACACTATATCTTCAGATAATTGTACAGTGTCTGCTGCTCCAGTGAGTGGACAGTTGTACATGTGACAAGGTAGCATAGGAGTCAGTGAGTGTCTTCATGCAGGTCTGCAGTTGGTTCACAGCTCTCCAACACTCATGGACAAGTTGGAGAAGCAATAACTAAAGTAACCCACATGAACGGGAATTCAACGTCTAATTCGACATATATAGGGACTCCTGATTTTCATTAAAATATTTCTGCACCAACTCGTTCCGTTGCGATACCTGCAATTATGAAGTTCTGCATCGCTCTTATTTGCAGAGTGTCTTTGCGGAAAGATGTTTCTCCTTTGAATGTACCTATAAGTAGAGGCACGAGTATTTCGCTTATTCATCTGGCAACAGCCTAGACTTCTCAGTTCTATACGTGTACCTGCTGAAGACGAATATACATTGGTTTCTAACAGTACAAACGTGTAGCACGTGATATCTACACGACTTGTTTCCTTATTTATAACTGGCTTGCAGTCGTCAAATGTATGTTAAAACAACTCTCGTCTAATTACAAGAGGAGGAGTGAAATATACGTTATTGACGTTCAACCTGACCTAGAATCAATACGCGAAATAATCGTGCCTCTACCTATAAAAGAATTAGGTAACTGCGATACCACATGTCCATGATTTACAGGAAAACGTTAAGTCACGTGAGAGTTAAAACCTCCAATCATGGACCACGAAGCAGAGCCACACATGTGCATATAAGCCACTTAAACAAAATGGCACAAAAAAACTTTTCACCACAAGTTAGTAGCTCTAATATTGAGTTTCCACATAAATAAAATACAACAACAATTTTTACTTAAATACGACTGCATTATTTTTATATATGGCATTGTAGACGGAAAACGAGACAGGTTTATTCCCAGAAACCTCCCCTTGCGAATGGACCTAGTTAAAAGAAAATGAAGATCCACTTCGTGCGCTCGCAGCCGGCCATTATCACATTCATTCAGAGACACCTGTTTTTTGCGAAAATAATTATCCCCCACTTTGTTTCGGTGCATTACGTGCACATTTTGCCGTTCTGCTTTGCGGTCAGCGATTGGTTATTAAAACACTCACGAACCTTGGGATTCTACCGGCAAATCACAGACGTGGTGGTGTTGCAAGAACGTTCTTGTAATTGGCTCAGTCAAATGAGATACGGCTCTTCATATAGACACGCTGCCAATAACCATGAATTAGAACTGCAGATGTGCACGTAAGGCCCTGAAGTAAACTATGACTAGAGCCAGTGATTTTTGGTGAAAAGAATTCTGCAACAACTTGTTTCAGTGCCTTACGTGCACACATGTAACACTGCTTCGTGATTATTGGTAGAATATAACTGGAAAGAGGCGTGGCTCATTTGACTGCACCAACCAAAACAATGTTACCGCGGCACCACACGTCTGTGATTTGCGGGTTGGACTACGAAACGCCGAAAGTTAAATACTTTCAATCACTGACCATGGATCAGAGAAACATATGTGCACATAAGGCATTGATACAATTTGATGCAGAATTATTTTCACCAAAAATCACTGGCTCATGAGAGAAGGCAGGTGCGAAAGTCGGACCAGCTGCTCGACTAGCGAGACGTACTTGTCGCCCTCCGGCCCGAGGAATGGATGAAGTGAGGCGAGTGTGGAGCAGTGACGGAATGAGGGAGGCGGGGGAAGTGGGAGTTCCCTGAGAAAACCCGCCGGGCAATGGCAACAGCCACCACGTGTCCCACATGCGATAATTCTGGGGTCGCACCATGGTCACCTACATATGAGGCGTGAGGTCTGACTCTTTACCTGGTTAAATAACTCGAGTTGAAATGTTACTCTGGCCAGGCCATGTGATCTCGTGCTGGTTGGTCGAGGAGCAATATGTCAACTGTTGTCACGGGACTCGAACCCGGAACCAGCCAGGCGACGACGGCGACGCCCTGGATGACCTCGGCGAAGTGAGACAGGACAGACCTCTGAGGGCCAGACAGATCCTGGACCTCCCACCAGGATACACAGGGACGAATCACACCGCGTCTTACATAACCTCTTGTCATGGTCGCGATTCATAATAGCACGCAGATCACGTCAAGGCAACTTATATCAATCTGCCTGCGCTTAGCTCGCCATAAATACACGCCTCATCCGGCCTCGACACATTATGTGCGTGTGTATGTGTTTGCCTGGGTCTCGTATCTGCATCCTCCACATTCCACACATGTTCTGCTCTTGCCATAGCAGCCTCTGGTAGAAGCCTTAGGCAAAACCGACCATAATTGTGACATGAAGAGGTGGTGAAATTTCGCGAATTCAATTAACTGCATGTTAGAATAAAATACCATATTCATACTCAAGTCCCGACCATTTGTTCACTCTCTGCTGCTCAGTGGAACAACAGACAATGAACGAATAGACAGGGCTTGAGTATGCATAGGATATTTGATTCTAACATGCAGGTCATTGAATTCGCGAAATTCCACCATCTCTTGTGATATGCCTTTATATCGTCATAAACCACTTTGCACTCTTCACAAAATTGGGATGGCAATGTACATGGAGTTCTCTAGGTTAGCAACAGAGAGCATTCATGTGCAGTTTCTAATATAAGTAACCAATTATCAAACACAAGATCATTATAAACATTATAACTAGAGACATGCAAAATTCGCGTTATCATTTGGTAGCAGACTAAACTTCACTTTTCTATACATAACAGAGTATAATCTGCGATTCAACTGGCCACGAACTTCATGTGTTGACATTTACGTGTGTCACGTCTTTACAGAGATTGGCCTCTCTACCGTGTAAGTATTCTCCGCGGCAAGTCACGACAATATCGACCAGCGGGAGACGTCTAACAGGCCTATAGTCACTTGGAGTCTAGCCAGCTGTCAGAAAATAACGCGAATTTTGCATGTCTCTAATTATAACATATTTCTGGTACTGTAGTTCGAAGACTTATTATCACGAAGAAGGGTTACTTTACTCTACAAGTGCCAACCTGCGAACAAAGATAGTTTTAAAAGTTTTCTAAGATCTCTAAAGGCACAACATATTTAAGACTACTACAGACACCTGCTTAATCCGCATTACTTTCCAACAGCGGACTAGATTGCAAGCTGTTGTACGATCGTTCATATCTGCCGTTGTCTCACAATTCCCGTCTGCCGTGGTGAGCGCTTCTCAACTATACTACAAGTTTCCTTTCAGAGTGTACATTACTCTATAATGCTGCCACAGTAGTAATAACAACACATAAAAATTTGTGTCCAATGAAATCACAGACTGAATTCAGGTATGTACACATCTATTAAGTTCAGTCTGTCAACAAACAATAACAAGAATGTTGACTGTCTATAAGAATACAGAAGTAAAATAGCTTGTAAGACGGCAAACTTAGTCACACACTTCAGAAAAATGGCTTTGCTGGCCAGCAACATGGCGGACGAGCCTACCACCAATCAGCGTAAAGCAGCTGCCCTGCTAGCCGGCTACCAGACCAATAGGAACATGTAGTAACATGCAGGAGCCAAACATACACGGGGCCGGTACCAACAACCTCGGGCAGTCAATAAGCGGCCAAGTTCTCTAGAATCAAACGTAGCATCCCGTAACGTCATGCCTAAATGTCAATTTACTCTGTGCCTACGACCACAGACTAGAGAGAAATACAGACGTGAAATGACGTGGCGGCTCATATGATCCGGGCGAACTTACCAACTTGTTGGTTGCCCGAGGTTGTTGATACCAGCCCCGTGTATGATTGGCTCCTGTGTGTTACTACATGTTCCTATTGGCCTGGCTGCCGGCTAGCAGGGCCGCCACCTTACATTGATTGGCGGTAGACATTATGTTGGCGTGTGTGTACATATTCTGTCTGTCTACTAGTACCAGACCTGCCAGAATATAAGTACTGACTCTGGCGCTACCTCGTCACAGTCGCAACTGTCCACTCACTGCAGCAGCAGACAATGCACAAGTATCTGAATGTAGAGTGCATACAGGACTGTGCAGTCCAGCCTGCTGGGCGTTGAACCCGCCACATTTACGTGCCTCTACTCATAACTGTACTATGTCTCCTCAGTGAAGTAGCCAAGACAAACCCATTAGTCACACCTGTATGCAGTCAAAACATACATATAAAATTAAAATGCATAAAAATCTCGCAAGGAGTTTTATAATATGGAACGCATATAAACATAAATATAAAATTCCGAGTAAATAACCAAACTATGTAATCAGGCAACTGGATCAAAAATCTCAGAAGACACTTAAGAGAGCACAGACAATTATTGGGACAGAGACCAGTTCACACAACGGTTTAATTATCCCGGTGGTTATTGTCTTCTTCCCCTAAATTACAACACAACAATCAACAGGCAACCGAGGTGGGGCGGTAACGGCTTTTATTTATTTATTTTTTGCCCACGAGACGTGAACCTGATGTAGAGAAGACTTGAAGTATACCTGTGTTGACTACTATTTGTGTTTCTGTTAATTGGAACTCGCCTTGATAAACTCTCTAATACGCACAAGCTCAAGATCTAAACACATGTGATTCGTTGTAAGCCTTGTTTCGTGCACGGGCGATAATTACAAGCACCGAGGTAAAGGCATCGTCGTATGTTTTCCTTGTCGCGCCTGAGTAGAAGCGGCAAGAAGTGCTATAAGGGCGATGCTGACACACACCACTAGGATAAGACAGACAGCAGTAGTGCGGCTTGCACTTATAGAGGCTACCAGACAAGTGGTGAGCAAACTATTGTCACCCTTATATCCCGCGTGTTCCAGATTCCTGCCATACACTCCCTAGCCCGGCAACACGTGAGTCAGACCAGCAACCATATGCAATTTTTGCATGTGTACAAACTCACAGGATTGAGGTAAATATGTCAAGACGTACTAGTTTCCGTTATTTTAAGAGGTTTGAGCGTTAAAGCACTGCAAATTCCATTCGTAGTCATTCTATTATTGTCTCCTCTTTGAAGACATTCTATAAGACCAAAGCCGAACATCGCGTTCAAAAATAGGTTTTATTTGACATTTTATGAGAAAAAGGAAGTATGTTCTCATATCAGTTACGTATGCGATATGCGTAACCGCGTAAACGCTAATTATAGACACAAATTACCACTAGAAGTTATATAAGGTGTTGGGCTTAACTTATCGCAGAAGGCCAGGTCAATAGAGACGGAGCCAAAGTTTCGGGCAGACTGTGAACTCGAGAGAGATTGGGAGAATGATCATGCCCTTTTAGGGTGTTACACCATTAAGTGTTTTCCTTTACGATAGATTTCAATGCGTAGCTTCTTATGGAGCCGTACAGAATGGAGTCGGCAAAGCTGAATTCAAACATGATTAACTTTACGTTTTCGATGAACTGAAAACCAAAGTTTAAGTCATGATGACCATTTGCAGAGAACCAATTGCCAATAGGCATGTTAGTTTATAGAAAAATATATATTTCTCAGTTGTGTTATTCCGTAAAAAAATCCTACTTCAAGTGCACTCGGAAAACCTTGTTAACAGAGTTACTGAAGTATTCGTTTAGAGCTTATAAGTTTTCTTAGTAGATGCCGTTGCTGTTTTTATGTAAAATATTTTGATACACGTTAAACGTTTTATAGGGATTATTGTCAAAACATTTAGGTGCTATGCTTTCGTGGCAAATGCATTATGAATTGAAATACAATGTACCCGTTTTGGAAAAAAAAAGTTTTCTCAATTATTTCTCAAATGTATTTTCTTTAATTACACTTTTGCACTGTGAATGGACGTACTTAACGTAACGGAAACGTTAAATCAAACGGTAAATAACTAGATTGTGCATAGACTTTCCTTACGAACCATCCTGGCATTCTGTAGAGCGATCTCGTAAAGCAATGCAAAACCTAAATCAGTGCGGCTGGTGCCGTGAACGGCCCCCGGTCTTCCTGAATGCGAGGCTAGTGTTTTACCACTGCGCCACATCGCTTGATATCTTACCAGAGACCCGTGTTAAACGACTCTCATCTGAGGAGCAATGTTTACGTCGTGATGTGTGTTATTACCGGAGATGATGGTTTATCGCGAGAAAACTCGACTGTTTTCTGGGTTTCAACATATGTTCAACTTACGAACAGCTCACTGGCTTTCGATAATACATAGAGCTGTTCCCTATTTGGCTGAACCAATAAGAATCCCGCTATTGTAATATTTATAACAATAATTTGTCTGCAGACAGCTACGTTGTGTCAGAAATATATCCCCAATCTTAATGTTGCAAGAAACCAGTGTTATCGAGCATTTGTTGGTACAAAATGTTTCGCGATATACCATCATTAGGGACCCCTGTTTTTCGCGAAAAGAATTTTGCCCCACTTTGTTTCGTTGATTTGTGTGCATATCTGTAGTTCTGATTTATGGTAACGTATTGTATATTTTAACTCTCAGGAGCCTTGGGCTTCTGCCAGCAAATAACAGACGTGTGGTGTTGCAGCATAGAGGTAGGAGTATACAGCAGATGGCATGTTGGGACTTCCTTGAAGTCGACGTATATATACCACTTTTTCGCGAACAATACGTTATTGTTGACTAACACACAGCAACGAGTAGATCGAGTAAGGTTTACGTAAGTGCCTCGTACGGTATCGATACTGTAGAATGAACATATTTGAAGGAAAACGGTTACGTGCGTTGAATTCGGGTGTAAAGAGAGAACAGGTACGTGAAATACATCTGCTAATATTATATTTCATGAGTAATGTTACATTCGCATAGTGTAAATTATGTGTTTTTGCAGACAAACCTAACGAACAAAAACAACATATATTGTTTATTTACGCATATGTACGTCACTGACGATGTGCAACTGTTTGCTAATAGCAACGAAACAAACAAATTTGCACACCAAATGTTAAATAAATAGCAGAAACTAGCATAAATATTAGCTTAACAATGGTACCCATGCACTAACAGTTGGCGATGTCGGTACTCACAGAAATGTATTTCTAAACGCTACCATACAATTGAGTTTTAATATTATTTCAAAAATGTTGCTCCCCAATCAACGTAGACTGCGATAAACACGACACATATGCTATTCGATAAATCATTTTAACTCTATTGTTCTTCAAACTTGGAGTAAAATACATTGGCTCTTATGGCGGAAACAATGTTATGGTCTACAGTGACCACGTGTACAAACATTCAAGCAACAAGGGCACAAATACACCGACTTCGCGTATTTGCCTGGGCAGCATACGGCATGGCTACCCCCTGTGTTGCAGGAAGGTTATTGTAATTGGCTCATTCAAATAATACACAAAGACACACCACCAATAAACACGAAGCAGAGCTGCAGGTGTGCATGTAAGGCACGGAGACAAACTGTGGTACAATTATTTTCGCGGTACACAGGAGTCCCTAACCATAATCTCTGAAGACAGGAAAAATGCACGGGTTCGTTGAGCTGCAAGCTAGCTTCCAGGAATATGTGTGGTCTAAAGCTGATTACAGCTGTTCATTGGCTGGTCGTTGACACACTGAGACAACGTGATTGGACAAGCATTAAGTTCCTTCTTTATCATTACTTCAGCGCTCTCCAAGAGAAGTCATTAAGTCAAGAGCCAATTGTTAAGGTTCTCTTATGTATAATTGTCGTAATCCTAGTGTGTGCCCAGAAGAAAACGCGAGTTATGCAGGCGTGTGGTTACTACCAGAGGTCCGGACATTTCAGCATGTTAATTTAAGGGTAGGTTTTGAAATTGTATATATTCGAGCGTCTTCCGGGAATTCTAATTTTCGCGATAAGATTTCTGCACAAACTTGTTTCAATAACTTGCGTGTACCTCTGCAGTTTTGTTTTGTTGTTATCGGCATCGTGTCTTTGTGTTAAGGGCTTGGGCCCGAGTTACTCGGCTTTCGAGAGAATTATTTCTTAAAATACATACGAGAGTCAATATCGTAAAATTGCTTTGTAACTTTGTTGCAAATTGGTTTTACTATGCAATGTAATTTTTCTAGACAAACTGTATGATGATTTATGAATTAAAAGGAAATTTCGTTAATTAACTAATTAGCAACGATTTTGCAGTCTTCTGATTCGACAAAATTAGAGTATGCAGTTTAAATTAGTCATAACAAAGTTACAAAGCGATTTTACTTTACCGGCTCCCATTTATGCTTTAAAAAATAACTGCGTTAAATGCGAAGAAACACGGGCCCTTGCCCTTAAAACGTTTCTCATTGGACTACACCAATCACAATAATGTTATTGCGATATCGATACCACATACTCGTAATTTGGGGGAAGAACTCCATAACGCTGAGAGCTAAAATCATCCAATAACGGACCATGAAGCAGGGCTTCGAAGCAAGGAAACAAACTCGTGCAGAAATATTTGTACCATAATTATTAGTTGTGCCTGCCGATAACAAGAGACAGGAAAAATCGTGGATTCTGTGACCTGTAAGTTAATCTCCAAGAATATCAGAGCACTTCAACAGACAACATATCCTCATTGGCCGCTGCTGACACAATGATACCACGTGATAGGACCTGTATTTGGTTCCATCTTTGATATTTGCTCAAGTCACAGCCTATTGCAAAAGTGGCAGGACCTTGCAGTTGTTTGATATCTATCTTGTGCCGACAAGAAAACGTGACAATTACGTGACCTTACCAGTAACAAACCAGCGTGTTAAGTCACTCTTGTTAAATGTAGAACTTTGGCCACGTACTGGAGCAGCACACAATGAATTTCCACTTGGAAGTTTATCAGGATATAAGAAGTTAGAGGACGTGATAACCACATAATGCGTTACCATGAAACTTCTGTGTTGTAACCTGATATCAGCAGTCACTATGAGTTGCATATCAACATATAAATGTAGTTTGAAAGTACGTATAAAAATTTATTCTAATTATTTACCTAATAATAAGGAAGCCTCAAATTTCGTGTTTTGTTTTGAGTACAGGCTAGAATTCAAATAACTTATAATCTACGTCACTTTGGTATTTGGGCTTTAATTAATTTGACGCCTCCAAGATTGTGCTGAGCCAATAATAAAGAAGAGCCTAAATGCCTGCCCAATCATGTGGTATTAACAGTGTCAGACAGCAACCAATGAACATATGTCTACTTAAGTATATAGATATTCTTGGAGACTACGTCACAGGTCTGTGAAGTCGTGAATTACTCCAGTATTGAGTAATAACTTTTTAAATGCTACTTTCTTTTTCATGTCTTCAGTTCCCTGCGCCTGTGATGTAGGTGATACGCCGAGGCCTTGTTCGCCCTCTGACTGACGCTGCTTAACGTATCGAGCACAGCCCGAGTGCAGGATAATCCCAGGATAATCTCGTAAGCTGCGCGGTGAGATTGAAGTCAATACGCCAAGCTATAAACCTCTCATGAGTTAGTTGATTGGCCGCAGGTGAAAGAGTAGCTTTGTCATCCAACACTAAAGTAGAGAGATCTGGTCAGCCGGTTTGCATATACACTCTAAATAAAACACTTCCTTTGCCACAGTACAAAGTTTGTCCGAATATGAGCCACATAAAAGTAGCTTTACCACAACAAAAATGTTTGTTTATATTGTATAGTAATATACTAACGAAAAAGTATGTTAATGTTAAAATAGTAGAATGTATTTTTGGTGGGGTGAGTTGTTGCGTGCTTAAGACAAGATTTATGCTGAAAAAAATTATATAAAGAATATAACATATCTTTAAACGAAAGTTTTCTTTCGGCAATACTACTTTTGCAGTGTCTCATATTCAAAAATTATTTGTGTTGTGGTAAAGGCAGTGTCTGTTAGTGCGTACGTCTTCACCGCTGGTGAGGAGTGATGTGACGTATGAAGTAGCGCCAGAATGAGGGGCGAGGAGAACGGGAGATACCCGAGAAAACTCGCATCGACCCCTCCGGGAATCAAATTCGGATAATCTTGGTAGGAGGGTCCATGTGCTGCCGAAGAAACACGTGGCAAACAGCCAGCAAATAAAGCGCAGCAGTTTTCGTGACGAAAATTTTTTCCCGAATCATGGGGACTTACATATAGCCAAGGAAGAGACCCGCGGATGTATCAGGTTCAACTGGACTGCACAGTCCTGTATACACTATGTCCTCAGATTCTTGTATATTGTCTGCTGCTATAGTGAGTGGACTGTACATGCGACAAGGTAGTGCGGGAGCAGGCCTCAGGTTTGTTATTGATTCACAGTTCACAGGGACGAGTTACAGAAACAGGAATCCAATCACGGAAGTGACTGATATGTTCATAAGTTCCAAATTCAACGTCTCCTCGGCTATTGGTAACATATTAAGTTATACAAACCACAGATGCAATTGTAGCACTTAGAAGACCATGTCCTGGTACTGTTCAGGATCTGCGGTTCTGTGAAAATTGCATTGCTTCTTCAAGGAAAACTTGCAAAGTAGGTAATTTCAGGATCTCGTTAGTGATCATTTTATTCTTGCTAAGAAATCTTCAACCATTTCAGTAATCACTTTCAAAAACTAAAGAAAGCGTTTTGTATTTCTGAAGGCCTCCCGATTGTTTCTAAATATGTTCGGACTCTTGAATTGCCCTATTGGCTGAAGCTGACCAATGATATTCTGTAGGGACAGGGAAATTTCGTAAATTTAGTGACCTGCATACTCAATCCCCGTCTACTCGTTTATTGTCTGTTGTTCCAGTGGGTATCAACTAACGGACAAATTGTCATGGCTTGAACATGCATAGGATAGTTGATTCTAACATGTAGGTCATTGAGTTAGCGAAATGTTCCTGTCCCTAGGTAAATATAGTACATTGAGCGTGTGAGATGTGACGTTGACCAGTGCTGCTGGTGTCCTTGCAATAGTAAATACAGGTAACTCGCTACTATCTAGTCTTCAGCGACACAATCTAGCAAAGTCCTCGAAGTTTCCTGGGTACACTTTCGAGTGCATGTTGCAGAGGAAGGTTACACATGACCGGAACTGTACAACGCAAGGCTCAGCGTGCGGTGTTGCCAAGTTTTTAGTCACTCTTTTAATTTTTTTCCAAAATTTACTTCAGCTGTTTGTTACGGACGGTTCATAACTGAGACCAAAGATCACATTTCATTTTGTTGTAATTACTAAACAAGCATTGGAGCATCTCAGGAATGCTAAAAACGTTGGTTATTTGCAACATATGAAGCTGTGGGGCTGAAGAAGTTTGAAAGACTGAAAATGGTTCCACAGAAAGACTCTGCTTTATTCCCAGAAAACTCGCAAGTGATGAAGTCAAGGACACATGATTTTATAGAATTTCTCAGATAATTTTTCTAGGACCGCTCCCTAATATGTTCAGTTTTTTTCTACGAACAGGTTTTCCGCCTTGCCAACATTTTCCTGGTCCCGATGTCTGTCTCTGTGAGCTGATGAGTAGCAGATGAATAATTCAAGGAGATTAGCGGCGGAATCCTGTCGCCGTCGGTTACGATCCTGCAGATTTGCATTTCTTTTACGGCGCTGTACGCTCGTGCCAAGTAGGGCGAGGAGGGAGGAGAGAGGACGAGGGATGCAGATATGTTACTGCTGTGAGATGTCTGTACACAGGCAGCAAGGCATCGTGTGCCTGACAGATTTTATCTGATCTCGGTTTATTACGGTCATTTGGAATTAATTTTCCGAAAACATATGCCTCGCAGAATCTGAGAAACGAACATCACATAATTGATAAGAAGGGACCCCTGTTTTTCACGAAAATAATTTTGCCCCACTTTATTTCAGTGCCTTGCCTGCACATCTGCAACTCTGCTACATGGTTATTGGCAGCTTGTCTATGTGAAGAGCCGTATCTCATTTGACAGAACTAATTATAATAACGTTCCTGCAACACCACACGTCTGTGATCTGCTGTAGAATTCCAAGGCTCGTGACAGTTAAAATATCCAATCATTGGCCAGGAAGCATAACTGCAGATGTGCACGTAAGGCACCGAAACAAAGTGAGGCTAAATTATTTTCGCGGAAAACAGGGGTCCCTAGTGATTATATATGCCATACCTTACAGTTATTGCATAGTTACTAGAAAAACAGACATTTCAGGAGACGTTAGGTTTCGAACTCCTGACAATTTGAATTATTTCCGCCAGTGGTAAATACACGAGTTTGTCGTGAAAAATATTTTCTGACATTTTGTTTCTATGCACTAGAAATGCACGTCGACAGCTTTGCTTCATGGTTATTGGCAGCGTGTCTGTTCAGGCACGTCTCTTATTTAACTGCACCAGTCAGAATACATTTATCACGACAACATTCTTCTATGATTTGTAGAGATGATGGAATATAGCGACAATGTTTTGTGCCAACATACCCTTGAGATCACTGTAGTTTCTCGCAACATGTGTGATTGGGTGATGCACGTCTGACACAACATAGCTGGCTGCAGACCACAAACAGCCATCAAGTATTACAATAATAAGCATTTTATTGGCTTGGTCAAATTGGGTAACAGCTCCAAGTTCAAGGAAAACCAGTGAGATTTTGATAAGCTGGACGTACATTGAAACCCAGTAAACAGCCAAGTTTTTCCGCGATAAACAGTCATTAGAGGTACGTCAATTTCGCGGATTGATCTGGCAGCAGCCTAGACTTGTCAGTCCTATACACCCACTGGCCACAATCGATTATATATTGAATATTGGCTTATAACCGTACAAGCAGGTAGCAAGCGATAGCACTTCGCATTATTTCCTTATTTACTACTGGCTTGCTGTAGTCAAACGCGTATCGTAACAGCCGCCAGCAAGTCACAGACATGACAATGAAGTATACATAATTGGCGTTCAACCTGACCTGGAATGTATCTGCGAAATTTATGTACCTCTAAACATTATTTTTAATGATTTGCCAGAGTGAGAGTTGAAACATGCAATAACTGACTGTGAAACTGTGAAGTAGACTTTTGTTTATATACTTGTAATGAATTGAAATTAAATAGTTCAAATATATTTCCGCCTCGAACACGTGGTTCTACTTAAAATGTACAACTGGCCACGCACTGGCGCAGCAGCCAATGAACAAACATCTGATGCTCTAGAATGCATAATTTCGTGAATGGACCCGAGAAATGTTCTTATCCCTAACCTTTTATGACACTGAAATATTAATAGCACATTTTATTAGGTCGCATGAGATTACGCTAAAGAAGTGAGAAGTGACAATATGGGTCGCGTGAGATTATGCTAAAGAAGTGAGTAGTGACAATATTACTATAAAATAAGATAACACTTTTTTACTGTAGCCAGAAAACTATAATATTGACCCAATGTTTGCGCATGCTATTGAAAAATCAAATAATATTGCTTGGGAACAGCATTATAAGTTTAACTGTATTGACTTCTAAATATATGTATTTTTTAATTTACTGTAGAAGGGTATCGTCTATTTGTTTACGTATGCCATTTTCTCGGAGAAAAGTCAGTATGTCCCGAAAAAGTACATGGAAAATATTTTTTATGTACTTCTAGAAGATTTTTGTGGAGAAATTTCGTTTATTTCCTCTTAAACCTTAGCCTTGTATGTGCCGTTATTTCGCCACATTACGGAAATAGCAGAGAAAATACCGTTTGGTACTAGGTAATGACACCCGTAACAGTCCCAATTAAAGGAAACAATTTAAAATGCGATTTACGGGGAAGAATTACTCACACATATTCATTTTTCGGACAGTAAACTGTAAACAAATTGTCTATTAACTTTTTATAAGTGGATAACAGAAATATGTGTGCCGTGTGCATATATATGTTATATATATGTTATATATATATATATATATATATATATATATATATATATACATAATATGCTCACAGACTACATGAGTGCGTTCTAAAAGTTAAGAGTGTGAGCACTTTCTTGTGGAACCTGTTGAACAGCCTTAACCCTAGCGAGCCAGACTCGTAGGATCACTGGGACTCTGTTACTACCGTTTTACGACTCTGAGCAGCAGTTTAGGACCGCATTGCAACGCCGAAACGTTTTAATTTACTCACCGCCGCCAATCACCCCCCTCCCCAACCCCTCCATATACTTCCACACATCTCGGTCCAGTAGGAGATAACTGTTCAGATGCTGCGCTTAAGAATTGGTTGCGTCCATTCACACATAGCGTTGAAACATCTTCTTAAATTATAATGTTTAAACTGATGTCAGTTTACTTTAGTTTCATTTACACCGGAGTACGAATTGTTCCAAAATGAACCTGTTCGTATTCTATTTTTATTTTGAACGGAAGTCATTTCAGTGACGGGAGGATATACGATCATGCAGGTAGGCCTCAAAATATAATAATAATAGTTATTTTATTGCTATTTAAAAAGTATTAAAGTTGTTGTCACATTAAAAAGCATTGAAATCGGTCCATACGTTTGGAAGCTACCAAGCCACAGACACATATAGGCAGACGAAGCCGTCAAACTTATAACGGTTTTTCTTTTTGGTCGGTGTTAAAGACATTGTTCCAACTTCAAGTTGTACACAAATAAACTGTCATGTGATCCGATTACTTATACTAAAATAATTATATAATTACGAACTTCCATAACTAGTTTTTATTGTATTACAGAACTACTTAATCATGTATACTACATTGATTTACAAATCTTAAGACACGTTTCTCTAGCTTTACAAATATGTACAGGAATGATTTATTAAAAAGTAAACACTGCCGTTTAATTTAGCAACTGATAGCTTTTTTTAAGCCGTGAAGCTTATATTCATCTGTGAAGCTTCATTTCTGAGTAGTGTTACATTTCCAACGATTCTTTATGTCAAGTAGAAAAAATCCCGTTAATTACACATTTAGATGAGACCATAATACTTATTGTCTTGAAAAATAAACATAAAACAATATGGTATAAGCCATTTAAAACCAATTTCCTAAATAGATGTTTTAAATCTGCTTCCGTTTATACTTAAAAAATAATAATTATCGGGAAAAATGTAGACACAGGGCAGCATGGTCTTGTAGTACTTGCCAAAATCTCTACACTTGACTTGGAAAAGACTTGCACTTCTATATTGTTAGCTACTCTGTGGCCAGGACCAGGACACAAGCAGAACTGTATCCGGGGAGGAAGCCGTTTACTTTGCTCCGGTTCCGCTAGTTACGCCGTTCACGGCTGCAGACGCAACCTTCGTTTAGCAAAAAGCAAGGCAGAAGGGAGAGTAACTAGACATAACCATCAGAAGAGAGGAGACATTTTGCTACGTATTTATTACTTCGCTTTCTTGCCTCTCTGTCCGTTGACTGTCTGTCTGTTTGGAACAAATATCGCAGTCTATTTTAATCTAACTTCCCGATGAGCTACAGTCTAAAAACTTCAAGCATAGCTCATAACTGGATGAAAATGTAACGAGAAACGTGAAGGGCGTGCAATTGGTAGCCTAATATCAAGGAGCATAGAGTAGCTATCGTCGAGAGAACTTACACAATATTTCAAATCATTTGCAGTGACATAAATTTGATGTTAGTAACATAGGTGAGCTGTTTATATATATGCTTTGTGTTTGTACTGTTTACGAATCCATTGCATAATCCAAACTGTTAGTGTTTAATATTATACGTATTACAATATGATAAATTGTTCCGTACTTTTGAATCCGTTTCAAAATGTTGTTAATTATAATTTGTTTTTATTTAAATAACTATTTTATCACAAAATCTTGTGATGTTTTCCGAGCAGCTCGTCAAGTGAAAACTGTGTTTAACGTTACCATGTTTTTCCTTCACAAGTTTCGTATTATAAATTACTGTTTTCTTAGAAGCAACCAAATAATTTTTATGTAATATTTGTTTCAAAAACAACTACATGTACGTTTAAGGTTACTGCAGAAGTAATTTAATGTCAATATTATTTTGTGTTACCACTAGCCTGAAACAGCTTCAAGGATTTTCAAGTTTTAGCACATAATTATTATGAAAATATTTAAAAGTGTTGAATGGTGCAAACTTATGTTAAGTTTCAATGATGCCAGTTTTAGGATCATTAAAATAATTTATGCTACTACATTTTGTTGCGCTTTTATTTTCTTTGTATTTTTATGTTTTTGTGGGTTTATCTGCGACTTGGCAACATTCGCAAGCAATGGCGTATATCCATGAATACTCATCTTGACATTGTAATTGGCAGTGTGTCTTTGCTCAGACACGTCTGTCATATAACCGCACCAACCAGAACAAGATTATTGTGACTACACACCTCTGTTATTCCTCAGCAGAGCCCCAAGGTAAGGGAGAGTTAATACATGAATGCTGTGACCACGAAGCACGAGAGCTGCAGATGTGCACACAAGGCACACAGTGGTGGCTGTAGTAATCAGTGCAGAGTGCAGACACAGGTAGGAGAAGTGTTTGAATAAAGCAGGAAGATAAGTGGTCCAGCTCTTCACGGCTGGCTGGTCACGTGGGCCGCAAGAAGTGACCGCAAACTACACTTGGACGTGGTTGACCGCCAGTCACTCAGCCATCTTCTCATTGGCTGGTTCCCACGTCCTCACTTTGCTACGTCACCGTTCAACTGACCTGTCACCATCTACCATACAGCAACACTTGCAGTTCTACGCCATGGACTGAGATCTTAGCCCACGCAGCTTCTTTCTACACCATTATACAACTTTAATATAAGGACATACCCCGCGTGTTTGATTTACCCTTTGTAAATAGTTTAAAATATTTTTATTAAAATGTCTAAAACTAAATTTTTATTACAGCGCTTTTTTAACATAAAACGAACACCTTCGATATTAGCGGTCAAGTCTGTAAACGTAATACGTGATGCCTCTCAGAAGGAGAATGTATTCATAACTGAAAGTAATAATTTATGACTAATTGCGTCTTTAACATTGGTAAGATGTTACGGCTTTATGAGTTTATAGCAAGAAATATATCTTACTAGTGCGCGATTGTAATACATTTTATCGCGCATTTTTTAAACAACCAAACAATATAAAAACCAGTAACTACAATTCGGCTAGTAACGTCTTATCGCACCTTTAGTGGCGAGCTTTAATTAAAAAAGGACAGCAGTGCAATACTAGAATATATGAACAGACCTGTATTTAGAAACCAACTGAAGCCTAACTATATGCGTCCTTTACAAATTAAAAATACTCTTTGGACAAAATCTTATTACTCATTTACTTTTATAACCATTAATATCAACGCAGCTCTACTCTTCAATTATTAAGAAGTCTAACAAAGCAGGTAGTTGGAATAATTCACTTTGGTCATAAAATTGGTTAGACGTCGCCCTTTAAGGTCATGATCGTTCATTTATTTCAAACAATTGTAATTAACTCGAATATTTTTCAAGCAAATGCTTTGAAAAAATTTGGGACTGTGTACAGTAATTCGATACATAATTTTGCCAGACCGTTTTTTTTTTTAATAATGTACGGTTAGCTAGCAAAAAAAATATATATTTTGCTTAATATTGGCTTATTTTGACAACAAAATACATTATATTTCAGGGGCAAAAATCTAAAAATTCCGTTAGGTGTATTGCAACAGAAAAATTAAGATAAACGATGATACATAAACGTTAAAACTGTAAGAATGAATTTTTGATACACGTATTAATTTGCGTTAAAAAATATTGTCGCGACCACTGCAAAACTAAAGAGCGAGGCCTTAAACTACACGTAAATTTGTGGCTTGAATGGCTAGACAGAGAACTGCTGAATGAAGTCCTCGCCGCGCATGTGAACCGTGCTGAAGATTGTTTACCGTAACAGAACACGAATAAAATGACACTTTTATCATTATTTTTTGTCTGTAAAATTTTCGCCGTAAAAGGAGAGGGCTAAGATTATTTGTAACTGTCTAAAATTGTAGGAAAAAAGGGGGGGGCAGAGTGGACTGCCATTAAATGTTTGAAAACCATTGATGTAAGCAGAGATTCTCCTTATAACTGTTTAATTGCACTGTTGCCTGAAACAACGTATAAAAAGTACGTGAACTCTGAGTTGAAACATGTTCGAAATAATGATGGCGATGATGAAGAGAAACACAGCAATGGAACACTTTATACGCGGTTAGGAATAGAGCGAGGAATCAAAAAAAACCCTGCTTAAGTTCTATTTTCAGCTAGTTCGTATATTTCTGCACGAAATGGTTAACGATTGAAAATATCTAACCTCTCTGGACATGTAATTTGATGTTTGCGTTTGTAAGATAAATTGTACAGTCAGTATGAACCAATACAGTTTAATAAAAATCAGTTTATTTATTACATAAAAATACAACTATGTCGATTTGGCTTAATTTTGTTTCAGTGTTGTATTCAGAAAAATACACGAAACTATACTGCGTAACTTCGCCGCCAACCATACAAGCTGTAAGCAATCAGTTGTTAATATTGAATTATATGCAGTAACAGGTAGTGAGATTTTTCAAAGGTTAAATATTTAGTGCTCACTTTATGTCGAACGTCCAATACAAAGTTTGCAGAAAAACTGTACGTCAGAGCTAAACAGAGTGCTTCATTGTCAGAAAAGTCGACTGTCGACTACATTCAAATATAATGATTACGTGTCTTAACGTAAACCAGTTACTTTGAGATGGAAGCGACTTTGGGCCACTTAAAATGTTATTTTGTGGTACAGTAGTTTAGTTTTAAAAGAATTAATTTTAAATGGGTGGTTTAACAAATTAACTACGTGATTTATAGTACTCAAATCGAGATTCATACGTTTTAATCAAATTGCTAAAAATTAAAAATAGACTGTCATAATGTAACATCTGCTGTCACAAAATAAGCTCAGTCTGCGATACTTTATCATTTAGTTTTTCGTTACTTGTACTGCGTTTTCAGTTGATAAGAGGGATTGCAATAACTACAGGGCATTTGTTCTTCTTCTGCAAGAGTCTTATACGTAACAAGACATCACCGCGCAGTATTATGAGAAGAGACAGTAAAATGTCGCCAGATCAGCGAATACAAGATGAAGTACGCCGTGTATTCTAGAACATCAGTTGTCTGTATATTAGTTACTGCCTCAGTGAGCAGTCAGTTTTACTACAGACCAGGCACATTTATTACTCGTCCAAACTTTCCCGCTGGGAGTGTCATCTACTTGCAATCTACTTAATACAACTTAAAACTGACTCACAACTCACACTTCAAAACAGTGGACCTAAACACATTACATTCTGCAAATGAATTCCTTATAAAACGAAAATGAGTACTAAAAAAGGATTTTTGAAAATTCTACTCCTAATGGGACTAAATTTGTACAGAAGATCGTTATTTTTTGAAGGCAGAAACATGGACATTGGTATTTAAGATTGTGTTTATAAATAAAAGTTAATTGTGTAAGCATTTTATTTTTGGAAATCCATTCCCTAAGGGGGTAAAATAAGAGAAGAAAGTTTGCATTGGAAGCACGTCATTTTTGAAGTTGGGAATGTGTAATTTGCTTCTGAAGAACTTGCAAAATAAGTACATAATAAAAATAAGTTTTGACTGACTTAAGTGTTCATTTTTCAAAAGTGAAATGTCATGGATCGTACGGAAAGAAAAATGTGAATCACGCATACAGAAACTGACAGGGAAGAAAGAGATTCAAATATATTAATGTTGAAACACGTCTACGAAATACAATTCTCTAACTCTATTTGAAGACGGCATTGTCAGAGCTGGTTACCAAAAAAAAAAAAAAATAATAAGTTGACATTTGAGAGAAGTAGGATTGCTCCTTAGGTGTTGCTAATTTAGAAGAAGTTTGCAGGTTGTTGGATTATAGCTTACTCTCAAATTGAATCATGAATTTTTCTCGTCGTTACTTAAAAGCTTGAACTACCGATTTTCACGGAAAAATATCACGACTAATTGTATTAGAAAGGCCAGAATCCATGGTCACTTCAAAGACTGAATAGTTACAACTATTATTCGATTTGAGGGTCTGTCAACGAATAACATTCTTTTTGTGGCGAAGTAATCTAGTTATTACTGGTGAAGTCGAAAGACAAACTTTCAGTGATACATGTGGCTAGTAATCGGTCAAGAACTGCCAATAAACACTTTAGTTAGAGAAGTATACACTGTGCAATTTTTTTTTAAAAATTCAGGTGTACCTACTTATAGGGCGAAAAATTCTGCAGTGTTTGTGTGAATATTTAGGAAGAAAAAAAATATTTGTGATTTTCCGCTCTCATGAAGATATATCTGTAGTTATTCCTGGCTACATTAATTTGTGTTTTTAGCGGTGCATAAACACGATTCTGTAATAATGCAAGCGAGTTGCTGCAGACGTTACATAGGAATATGCTTAGAGAATATGTTGAACGTCACTGCAGCTGTCGCCTGTCGACAATTACACCTTATCAGTTTATTCCTGTCTTCAGACAGTAACAGATAGCAACAGGTCCTGTGGCTTCGTGACTGAACTTAGTCTCTCTTTCTCGCTTTTAAACAGTTCAAGTTCTTGTTCTTGTCTCTCATGTCGTTCCCTTGTCTTCTTGTTTTGTCGCCGTAGTTTATTTTTATCCATCGTTATGTTGCTGTCAGTTGTTCGTGAATATTTGTGCCAGCTATTTCTCATGAACGTATGCTGGCATATATAGTTGTTAACGTTCTGCGCAGTATTTCAGGCTGTCAATTACTGTTTCTCAATCGCACGGACAAAAAAACGTTTCGCTATGTAATTCGAAACTGTAATGCGTTTTTTTTTTTTTAATTTTTTGTAAAAACGTGTTGAAAGTTCACATGTTTAAAACAATCTGCTAGAAATAATTCCAAATATTAACTGTATTAAACTAAAATACTTTTGATGAACTGGTTGAAAGCTGACAACCTTTCTTTAAAAAATGTTTACTCAAAACTACACAGTAAGAAGGTTTTCTTTACAACAAAGAAAGATTTTTCTTTGAGTATATTTAGCTTGCGATAAAGAAATATTGTCTTACAGCGAAGAAAAATTTGGGAAAGTTCCTTTTGGTGTTACTACAAAACTTTAAAAAATTTATTTTAAATTATATCAATTTCTTTGTAGCAATGGTGATAACTTTTTTTTTTTCAAAAGGAAACTGGTGTTGTAAATATCACAACAAACTTCACCATCTAGATTTAATAGTAACACAAATTTCTGTTACTATGACAGAAATCAACATTTTCTTCGCGATGAAGTTACTTTTCAGTGGCTCATATATAAACGAACTTATCTTTGGAGCAACAAACACTTGGTTGTGGCAAAGCAAGCGCTTTTAGATTGCAACAATTGGCTCATTGTGGGTGTTGCATAATACCGTGTGACATTATGACTAGGGCCCGGTAATTTTCGCGAAAAGATTTTTGCCCCACTTTGTTTCAGAGTCTTACGTGCACACCTGCAGCTCAACTTCATGAATATTGGCAGAGTGTTTTTGTGCGGAGTTAATATTCATTTGACTGTGCCAATCAGTACATGGATAACTGTGACACAACACGTCTATGATTTGCGGGTTTAACTTCCAGACGTTGTATGTTACGGCATCCAATCACTGACCACAAAGCAGAGATGCAGGTGTGCAC
>PNEQ01054758.1:5484-28934 GCA_003012365.1 Medauroidea extradentata
GGAGTCGAACAGAAGACCTCAAGAGTGAAGACAGCGGTGCACTCGGGGTGCTGCGCAGCACATGGTGAGCCATCACCACTTCGGACTGATAAGGTTGTACATTGTCATTATTAGAAATACTGTTGATTGGATATATGACTGAATTTTATTGTGATTTATAGTGTTTAGTTAATTGATGGTAGACTTTTCTTGTGCTTTATTTGTCAAAGTTAATAACGTGTCTGTGACACAGGAGTAATTGTGTGCATAACTAATTGTGTTGTGAGAGTTCTAGTCGATTACTGTTTTGTGTATTTCATAGCTTTGTGAGCTATTAAATCCCGTACTTAATTTAACTCTTTTATTTGTAATTATAGACCTCTATCCCAAAGAACTCATGGGAATTGCCCACATATAAAGTTTGTGTTCTTCAAACTTGAAACAATATTTTACGCTGTCATTGCATACAATATTAATTTCAACATGTTTTTTTTTTAATAGGTACTATTACATTCGTAAGTCAAATTGAGCACGATATTAAAAAAATATGTTTGTACATAAATTTAAACAAATGTATATGTACTAGCTTGCAAATTAATAAACACTCGCAAGACAGGTTTTCTGCTCGTGAAATATGCCTACTTTTAACGCCGAGAAGTTTGTAACTGAACACTTTCTTTGCCGTAAAAATTAAGCTTATCTAAAAACTACAATAAATCACAAGCTGAATTGTTACTTAAACTACTATAAAAAAGTTTTTAAAGACGTAAATACATATCTTGTTCTCGTCTTTTAAAGAAACAGCAATGTAAACACAATTCACCTCTACAACAATTCTTTCCACTAATAGCACTGTGAAAACAGGTGTTGTTTTCTCTGCGATCGGAGCGAGACATGTTTCTGTACTCGTAAAACTAATTCATCAAAATGTTATTTTCATTTCATACTCAGAACATGTTTAAGATATAAATAAACGATGGCACCACGAGAATCAAAGTTCCCGCTACGCACACGGATTATACAATGCAAACAAAAACTCAGTTATCGAGAATGGAATTTAAAAATGGCCTAGTGACAGAGAACTAACTATTATGAAATTCTGAATAGAAGAGCTTCAACGGTTGCAAAAGAATATTGCGGTTAAAAAATAATGTAAAAAAGAGAATAATGAATTTTGAACAAGGTAAGAAATTGTTTGTAAAACATTTGTTACAAAATATTATGTAATGCAACAGTTGATACATGTATTCAAAATAATATATTTAAATTAACTGTTATCTTGATTTAATAACTTATTTTAACAAAACAACTGAACTTTAAAAACTAAAAATTATAATTTAAATTATTTTGTACCCACGTATTCGTTACAGTTTAGGTATTTGTGTTTTTCTGAACTGCTTCCCAGTAAAAAATATATACTATTCTACCTTTTTCTTCTAAATTGGGGGTCGCGATTTTCAAGTAGCTATAACGTATTCCTCGTACCAAGGCGATCCGAGTTCGATTAGCAACGGAGATCACTTTCGGATTACTTTCGCGTGTTAGAATTGTGTCGGGCGATGCTGTTTTGGCGGATTTTCTCTTGAGACTTCCCGTTCCCCCACCCCTGCATTCCGGTGCTATGCTCCATATCCACTTTATTTTATAGGCATCGTCTATGAAGGCCCATACATCTCAACTCTCCTAATATACATGTTCCATTTGAGTACTTTGTTGATGAATTTGTTGTCCCACAAGTCTTATTATGCAGGCCTGACGGTTCCTGTTCTGCTGACAGTGAATCATTTAGTTTAGCGGCAACGTTCGTTCTAGACGATTCTTCTTCGCGGACTTTCCAGTAACATTTACGGGGAAAAAAAACTATATTGCATATTGTGAATCATCATAAATTAAATATTCATCTCATTCGTACACGGTAAGGAATATATAGTAAACAAATCAAATAACAACTTACCCACTGCGAAGAAGAGCATTTTGTTCAGATCGTTCTTTTCTTTTCTTTGCAAATGCACGCATAAATTTAGACCTCTTGTTTCTTTTTCGAGTCTTAGAAAGTGGCGGTTTTTTCGGCATAGTTATTTATCATGTAAGTCTTCAAAAACGTCACACACAAGTTACGTGGCACTTCCCGGAAAACTGATAGCTGACACACCGAGCTTCGAGTTGACAAAAGCACTGAGCTATCTCAGGAGGGGCAGGGCGAAGAAGGTCGGGTGTCAGGAGCGATAGAGGGGTTGATAGGGGGAGGGGAAGTTAACAACCGGTTTGAGGGGGAGGGGTAAAAAAAGACCGCAGCAAAGTGTCCAGAGGGTTCGGCAAACAGTCGCGAGATGACGCCACTGTCCGGTGCGCTCATCTCGGCGCGCTAGTTTACTTCACATGCTACTCTCTTCCGAAAGATCACGTGAACTTTAGTTCCGATTGTAACAAATCAAAAAGGATATGAAATTTTAAATAATTGACTCGAGCTTGAGATATAATAGAACTCTAACACACGACCAAATATTGCATCTACTAGAACCTAAAATTTGTGTTACTGCATAACAAGACATTTTCAAAAATGTAAATCGCGACAAAACTACATTAACCAAGCTTACTTGTTCTGAAATAGTATCAATCCATTAAAACATGTCTCTAAATGTGTCTTATAAAGTCACACATCATAGAGACTAGTAGTTTACCAGATTAATTAATTAATTATGTAAAATTCTATGTAACTTCCTTGGAAAACATTTTTTCCACAACTTTTCCATACAATTTCTTAAATTATATACAGTTGCTGTCAGATTAAAGAAAATCAACGTAACTTAAGGTTTTCGATCAATTTTGTTGGTGCACCATTCCCCTTAAGGAATACACTAAAACCAACTGACATACCTAACTGAAAAAATTCACAGTGGATAAAGACTTATCAGGCTACAATTTGACAGACATAAAAACAAAGAATAAAAACTTTTTTGTATTTAAATACAAATGCTGAAATTTAAAATAACAACTTAAAAAATTAAATATATTTTTAGAAATACAAAAATAGTTTATTTTGTGGTTTGACATAGCTGAACTTGTAGCCTACAACACCATTATTCACTGTGAATTTTTTTTCCAATTTAGTACGTCAGTTGGTTTTAGAGTCGTGCTTAAGAGGGCATTGTAGGCCTACATAATTCAAAGCTAAAAGTATTAATCTATGACTGTAAGTTTCTTGAAGCCAATTTGCCAAAATTATAAAATATCAATCCTAGAGAAGAGTTTTAGTCAATGTTTCAAACAAAACTGTTTCCAGTGTTACGAACTTCTAAGGCACAATCTCTGACGCCGGAACCTCGTGCATTTAACTGCGGCGCAAGAAATCACGCATAACGAATTTTTAATTCTGGATAAATATTTACTCATAAAGTTGGCAAATACCATTCTCTAGGATTGTCATAGAGTATTTTATCCGTATTGGCTTCGAAAAAAGCGTAGAAATCAATTGATGTTTTCAGCGTTTATTTATCTACCACGCATTCTTAAAACAGAAACATGCAAATTTTGGCATTAACGAGCTATTACGCGAAAATTATGTGAGATAAAAAAATTTCATAAGAACAAAATTTAGTCACATTTTGTGTCTAAAATAAGAAAAAAATATCTGGTACAAATATAAAAATAAAACACGGTGATGAAAATTGCTGTAGGCCGGGCCTTTAAGGGGGTTCCCTACCTGTGCTTGAAATGCGTAGCAGTGAGTTGCGAGTATTCATTTTTTGACGAAACTACTTAACGCGAATCGTAATGGTTCGGCTACGAAAAGAACACACACAAGAACAATGTATGATGTTTTAAGTTTAAAAGTTCGGTACGCGTGTTTTGAATGTGATTTTTGAGCCTCCCAAAATGGCTAAAACGATTTTTTTTTCAGACTGTCGTATCTGGGAATATAATATACCAACCAGAATCGAAAAACGCACAAATAGAAGCGCGCGTTGGACTTGAAACTATACATCCCACAAATAAAATTATGTGGTCACAGCCTTAAGTCCCATAGTAAAATGAATACTAGTAAAGCTCTGCGCGCCAGTTGAGTGGCTTGCACGTAGAGGCGAAACTACGTTACACACGCCGGCCGACGGCGACCTTGCGCTTTATCGATTTTGTGCCCCACACACACGCGCGCAGTCTATACAGGGAACCGCCTTAAGGCGCCTCCATGCCTGCGCTTCAAAGACGTTGCAGCGAGTTACGACTATTTTTTACGAAACTATTTAATGCGTATTATACCTGTATATCCCAATTGGGACATGTGTTATAATTTCGTAGAAAAAAAAACCTGTTTACGAACACACTGCAACACATTTTTAAGTGCGTGGTAGGTGGCTCCCTAAGGCGGCTGCCTACCCCGTGCTTCAAATGCGTTGCAGCGTGTTCGTAATCGGGTTTTTCCTACGAAAATATTCTACTTGTGCACGCTGTGCCAACGTACGAAAAGAAAACAAACTTCTGACAAGGTCGGAACCTCATTGTTAAGACGCCACGATTATTACAAACACTGTTTCTAAGCCCTCCAACATGGCTAAAAACGGCATTTTCATACTTCCGTACTTCAAAATGTACTAACTGTATGCATGTGAAACTCAGGTTGCAACCTTTCCACCAATAAAATTATATGGTCACCGCTTATTAATGTCCCATAGTAAGAGTCCCGTACATTTCGCGGATTCAACTGAGGAGAGGTTGGATTTCTAAGTCATGAGTATGTTGGAAACTATTCCGATCGGGCCATTGTTTATTAAATGTGACCTTGAGGACTCCGAACCAATGGCGGACACGCATGAAACCACTCATGGACTCCCGCGCTACATCGTCAAATGTTCAAATGCTCACTCACTGGAGCAGAAGCCAACGTACAAGTAGCTGAGGACATAGTGTATACAGGACTGTGCAGTCCAGACGGCTGGTCGTTGAACCCGCGAAATATCCTGGTCTTTACCCATAGTAAAAACCGTTAGGCGGGAAGCTTGCACGCTAGTTCAGCGCTTGACTCGTTGAGGCGACGCGGCGTTTGATGCGAGATTCAAGGTCGACCTTACTGCTCCGTCGTTTTTGAGCCTCTTAAATGCGGGTTGGCGGCGCCCGTCTGAAGTTAGTTTTCTTTTTGTACGTTGGCACAATGGGCACACGTGGACTATTTTCGTGGAAAAGGCCTGTTTACGAGCATATTGCAACGCATTTGAAGCGTGGAGTAGGCGGCCGCCTTAATACGACGTCATCGGCCTGGCTGTATTATTTATATATTTACAGACAATACCTTATTTTCCATGAAGTTGTTAGGAACTCGTTTAGCTGCTCTCTGGCCGCTTTCCGGATTCTACAGATGGCTTTCATACTGACTCCAGTATACACGGCAGCTCTCGCCGTAGCCCTTTGAAGTGGCTCAATAAGAAAGCCTTTCTTGGCCTCCTCATCACAACACTGAACGACCGTCTTAATAATTTCGCGTTCGTTATCGCGGATGATTTTCGCGTACCTCAGCGGTCGTCCTCTACTCTCCATTTTCTTACGTCAACTAAACGCGCCGAGCTGATGTTTGTGTAACTGCTGATAGAGACCTGCGCGCGCATTCTTTTCCCCTCTCGCCGTCTTCGGAACTTCCCCGCCCGCTTTCAAGCGTGCGTAGTGCCTACACCATAGAGTGAACCAACTGAAAGACTGGAAACTCAACGCTCGGCACACGTACCCGCCATACCAACTGTAGCTCGTGCTGCTACCTATGAATTTACCAATAAAATACTGGATGTACTGCTCAGAACAGCAACACACAACCCAACGCCACCAACCATATTGTTTTCATGAAAGGAGTTTTAAAGAGCAGTTTCTGGATTTGGTGGAATATCTCTATAACACTTACCACTGTGCACAAAATTAAAAGTTAATACCACGTTGTTTCCAAAAATTTGCCAAAATACAATTTCAAAATTCATTTTTCAAGGGTGAGTGTCTCCCTCACAAATTGCGTTATAGGCAAAAATTTCATCGTGTAACTAGCCTATACCTTATTTTTGATAAGGATTAATCTCCAAAAGTTTTTAACAGATGCTAAATAACAGCCTCTACATTGAATTTCGTAGTAGTATGAGACATACTAATTCTTTGATCACTAATATATTTTTATTTGTCAATAATCTCGTTAACAAAGCCTGCGCTATAATAACTTCAAAACTATCGATAAAACCCATTTGCTGAACATACTGGCGTATGTAGTCCATTCGTGATAAAATTAGCACTTTTGAGTTAAAACTTTGTGTAACATTTCGCACACGAATGCCCGGTTATTTGCTTCCAGTAAAGTTAGTTGAGAATGGACGACTTTAAGTACACGCCCCCTGACGAGGGGAGGGGGGGGGGAAATACTGTGGGGAAACAAAGCTTGTTTACAAACATGCTGATTTGTTTGTTGGTAATTGCAGAAAGTAAAAATGTTGCGCATTCATAGATTTGCACGTAAGGGTAAAAAATATTAGTTTTAATTTCATGGTTAAGATACGCAAATACATAAGATTAATGTTTACCTGAAAAAGCGGCAAATTCCAAACAAATAATGAATTGTCTTGGCGTACAGTACATCTCATCCGGGACATAAAAAGCCAAACAGCTAAATGAAGGTTATGTTCGGCTGCGGTATCCATGGAGATAGGAATTGTTTCCCACACCTGACTGAAGCTCCGCCTCTTTTCAAGTCGTCCATTAGGTAAGTAATTTTGTGTCTTACTTACTAAGAGTACAGTGACGAAATTAGAGGTACTTCAAATGCTCACCACTTTACCGAGAACGGACTATATTATTCGAAGAAGATTACGCCCAACAAAAAAAAATATTTTTTCTTTATTTGTGTGAATTATTATTGTTTTTACTACAGATCTGTAGATGCACAGCTTAATAATATTTTTTAAATTAACTGTAGGCTATGTTTTGTGAAGTTTATGTTGTGTTGAACTTAATCACAGAAGATTTTATAAATAATTCAAAAGTGTAAAACTGTACATTTTTAGTTTAAAAATCTGTAAGAAAATATTTATAGAATTTTGTATGGTTTCCTCCATTACATCATTCTTTCATTGCGGGCAGTTACCGTACTATTCCAACGCCAAATGTAAAGATCGACAAACTTTAGGATATTCTTTATAAATGTTTATCTGCTCAAATTCGGTGAATTTTTTTTTACAGATTTTTGGCAGGTTTCGAAAATATATTTTTTTAAAAAATATACTAAGGTGATCAAGCAAGATACTATAATGATAGGGAATACAAGTTTTTTTTTTTAACTAATTTTTTTTTATGTTGTGTCGAACATTCTTACTTCTACTGCAGCTTGTAAGTTTAACATTCAGGTTTCTCCTGGTATTTAAATTCATTATTTTGTGGTGTGTATAGGGCTCCGACATGTACCTATGTTAACTTTTTTTTTTTTTTTTGTAAATCTGTTCGCTTAAAATTTTTTTCTAAAAAAGAAAATCGCTATTTCAACCAGCTATATAATCAGCATATTTTAGGAATGAGAAATGCTTAAATAACCTCATTTTGCACCCTAGAAACACAAAATTTCCCGGGGAGGACCCCCGGACCCTCGCTTTCTTTTGGGAATGGGTATTCATCAACAATTAAATAAATTTAAGCCTCCCCCCTCCCCTTTAAAAATGAGCTTGCGACGCCCATAAAACTTGTTACTTTAGTAGGGCGGAAGATACGCAGGCCAACAATATTCATTAAGGATCTCTTATCCAAAAACTAGCCTACTGCTGTAAGTACGTGTTTTGTTATAGTATCAAAATATGTTTTCCTTCAACACATTTTTTCTTTTCATCTGAATAAAAGGCACGTATTTTTTGTGTCGCAAATGGCTAACTAAAAACTCTATATTCTTGGTAAATGTTTATTCATAATTTCGACAAAAATGGTAATGATATCATTTAACAATTTAAACAACTAAAACCTCATTTTAAACTTGTTAATACTCACTACGAACTGACGAAGAACTACGTCAGACATTTACACTATTTTGCGCTATCTGTCTTTCACATTAGTAAATACTGCATGGCTACATCTAGCCATATTCGAGTCCGGCTGGAGTGCACGGTCTTTGGACACTCGTCTGAAAACTTGACCCCCTTGTTGACTGCTGTATAGTTGAAGATATCGCCGCTGGCGCGCTGCTTTATAGTGGTCGGAGATGAATGTAACAAGTTTTTTGGTTAAACATTAACAGGTTACAAAAACTTACTAATCAATATATTCATCTTTCTTTGTGTTAACGAATGATGGAAGGAGCATTAATCGAAATTAGCATTTTCTGCAACCAAAGGCCACCACAACAAGTGAACATCAATAATGCCTATCTTCTCCAAGCTTCCTTAAGAGTGCATGGTAGATAAATAAACGCTGAAAACATCAATTGATTTATACGCATTTTTCGAAGCCAATATGGATAAAAAACTCAATGACAATCCTAGGTAATATTTGCCAACTTTATGAGCAAATATTTATTCAGAAATACTAATTCGTTACGCGTGATCTCTTGCGCCGCAGTTAAATTCACGAGGTTCCGGCGTCAGAGATTGTGCCTCAGAAGTTCGTAACACTGGATGTGATTTTGTTTAAAACGTTGGCTAAAACTATTGTCTAGGATTGCTATTGTTTAGTTTTCGCAAGTTGGCTTCAAGAAATCTACAGTTATAGGTTAATGCTTTTCGCGTTGAATTATGTACCACGCCCTCTTAATATCTTCCGTTTATTAGGAAACATAACTTTGGCACTTACGTCCTTCAGATATTCCAGTCTACCATTATTACAGTAATAAGGCGAAAGTGGGCTGTTTTAGTATATTTTCTTGCACGTATAGATATTTCACTCATATTTGGAGTACTGGTGTCATAACTCAGATTTCTCAATTTTATGTCAAAAGTACCTTGCACAGTTTGGTCACGTATTTCTGTGACATCGAGCGTAGTAGAGCAATGGCAAGACACTCGCCTCGCGTCCGGGAGGCCCCGGGTTCGATCCCAGCTCCAGCCATCTTGATTTTGAATTTTCAGGGTTTTCCGAAATCACTTCCTCATACAGGCCCTGTCTGACTGTCGCCCCCGTGTAACTCACCAATACCTTGTGCTGTTCGAGGGCACGTAACAGAGAATAACAGACGAACAAACGAAAAGAACACATAATAATACCCAACCAGTGACTTTTTAAAGTACCTGTTATTGCCCAGAATAACCGGTGACTGGATTATTTCAAAACAGCGTCGTTTGTAATATTATTTCGTGTAAAATGTTTATCCTAAGATCTTCTTCATTTAAAAATCTAATCCTGAAGTTAATAGAATAGAACTGTAAGAAAAATCTAGTTTTAAACTGAAGAAGTTTTATTTATAATTTCATATATGGAAAAAAATTGGCAAACGTATGCCTACCCTTTTTATGCCGCGAAATATTTATTTACACATTTAGAGATTTTTGTGGAATTTTACGCAAAATATAGAACAATATTTTGAAAACTCACTAACTGGCTCTGATGAAATTCCTTTTTAGTAACTGTTGTTCTTCAATCAGTATATCACATTAAGAAAGAATATCCTACTTACCCTACTACGTGTAAGTATTTTTTTGTGTATTTTTTGTAGACATCATTCTGAAACGAAAATAAACTCTGTATCCCGAAAAAGGTATATCGATAATTAATCGAAAACATTATTCCGGTCTTTTCAGCCCCTTAAAGAATGAATTTCCAAAACCCTTAAGTAGCTTGTATGCATTTTTAAGAGTGTTCCGTTAAAGGAAAATACGACGTTAGGCCGTTGGGTTCGAGTTAAGATATCGACGATTTTTCAATAACACATTTCACCCTTTTAACCTCCTTACGGATCGAATTTATAAAAATCTCTTCTCAGTGCTCGCCTACGACCGGAGTGGAATCCACACACAAAATTTCACGTTTGGGCTGTACCTTCATTTGTCAGTCAGTCAGTCAGTCAGTCAGTCAGTGAATTATTTTGTATTATGTATTACCGAGATAATTTTGAAACAATATTTTCCCAGCAACAAGTTGCTATATTTCTTCCCCATGATCTTATTGTAAAGTATTGTTATACACGTCACTTAGGATACGCACGCCAACAGGTTCAAGATGTAAAGTATCTCCAAATTTTTTGAAGTAAATTACCTCGGTTTCAAAAATTTCTGCTCTATTCTAAGTCAAAAGTCAAAATGATTTGCAGAAATCACTACCACACACAACTGTGACCATAAAATGGTCAGTGCTAGGTACAATATGTATTGCAATTTTCGAGTTCCAAAATTGGCTAGTCACGTTGCGAACAGAAGGTCATAATTATGTACGTGACTACGATCAAGACAGCATAACATAGCGTAACATGGCATACGAACACATGTTGCTGACGCGACCGTACGTCGAGCAGAGGCCTCCAAGATATGCATCACGAGTCAGGATTACTGTGCCACATGCGGGGCCAATAGGAATTCAGAGGCCCGTCGTTAGCCAGCAAAGACCTCTCTTATTAGTGATACAGGAACCTGCTGCTAGTTCTCAGCGCGAACAATTCGACCGTATGCAACAACAGTATGAACAACCAATATCACGGAGGAGGTCTTTTGTTCGACAACCTCAGCAGTTAGTGCGGCAAAGACCTGTGCCTGTACAACTACAGCAACATGTGGGACAGACGACTGTCTCGGTGCAACAGCCCCAACAGCAACAGAGGCCTGGTTATGTACAGCAACAGCTCGATCCGCAACTTATGCGACAGAGGATCATCGCCGCTTTGCAACAGCCACCGCAGTTAGTGCGGGAGAGACCTATTCCCTCATCACAACTTGAACAGCTCAGTGATATGCTAGATACAGCTATTGAAACCACGCATGCGCAACAGCAACGTTTGCGACAAAGGAATGTCGCTACCCGCCGAAAACCTTTGTTGCTGGTAGAGCAGAGTCCTTCTGCGCCAATGCGAGAATCTCAAAGACCAGTGCAGATAGCGGGACGCCTCGGTATACCTCTCCGTCAGCCACAGCAGCAAGCACGACAAAGACCTGTCCCTGTGCAGATTCCTCAACTAGACCATAGCACAGAGTCTGCAGAGCACATATATGAAGAAATACCCTCGAGACACGCACCCATCGATGAACCTAGATACGATGATGAAATTATAGCGCCTGGTGGGAGTACTCGAGAAGAAACACTTTCATTCTTTGATGAACACCCACATGAAGAATTATTTGAACCATTGTTTGGCGATACATACGACTCTTTTGAGCACACATACGAAGAAATACCCTCGAGACATTCGCCCATCGAAGAACCCAGATACGATGACGAAATTATAGTGCACAGTGGGAGTACTCGGGAAGAAACATTTTCATTCCTTGATGAACAGCCACAAGAAGAAATATTTGAACCATTGATTGACTCAATCAGATACAATCTTCCACCAAGCACTATGGGTCCATGTTTGGTTATACATCCGCAATATTCGGAGCATGTGTCTACAGGAGGTTCACATATACAGCCATCATCAAATAACCCACAAAGCAAGGTGAAGAAAGTAGCATCAAAAATTCCCATATCAGTAGCTAGGATGGCACAAATACAAAACAGGTCTACTGCGAGGACACGGCAAATTCCAGGACAGTCTGTGGAAACCACAATCTATCAGTGTTCTGTGGTGAGGACATCAAGAAATAGGACGTTGCCTGCGACAGGTACACAACTCCAACAAGAATCTGCGTCAAGGCCATCACAAATTCTGGGAAGGTCTGTGGACAGGACAATCCGGACAAGTTCTGCGATAAGGGTAACGCAGTCTGTGGCAGGAACATCACAAATTCAGCCGAGGTCAGCATCAAGAATCTCAAAAGTCCAGCGAACATCACAGGCTAAGCTAGCAGGAAAGAATGGAACACGAAAGCAGCCTCCTTGGAGATGACAACAATATACTCTAAACTGTACTTAAATAAATCGTAACCTGCAAAACTGTACCATCGCTTGAATTTTTAGCATTTTGTAAACTAAAAGTTCAGTTATTGCACTTTATACAATGAAACATGCAGGATTTTTTTAACTATACATTTGGTAACAGCAGTACAACTAATGGTGACGAGGCAATGCTTGCAGTGGTAATTTTTTTCACCAAAGAAAGGACAGTTAACTTACAGAGGAAACTTAAGAAATGTGCCATATTGTGTTTTAACAAATCTGTGTTCAAGTAGAAAAAAATCGTTATTTTATATTACAGTAGTATGAAATAGTGTTACTTTTGAAGACGTTACCTGGAATACATTTCCTCTTACAACGGCACTTCAAAGTCAAAATATGCATGATCTTCGTTCATATATGCCGCAAATACCAATGCATATAATGAAATGAAAAAAAAAAATCTGACATTTTGTACGCACCTAGTGCTTTGTTGCTTTAGAGCAATGAGTTAGGTAGTGAAATACTGTCAACATACGAGTGATTTAGTGAAATACTGTAAACATGCGGTATTTGTCATCTCAGAAAACACGAGCTAATAAAAAAAATCAGTAAATAAACAGCCAAATTGGCTGTAGTCAACAGAAACATAAATAATAAAATCCTATTTTTAAAACAATAAACATCAAGACTAGCTCGTCTGAAATAACTCCTGTGTACTTCTGTGTTTTCATCGTTGTTTCGTCTAATGTTGTATTTGTGACGTCACTGGTTTGTGTAATCCTGCAGTGTGTATTCGTCTTAGTTATTTTTGTGTCGTGAGTTTTATCAGTCTTTTCTTTGTTTTTTTTTTTTTATTTTCCGGTTTGTAATTTTTTTAAAGTTTCAATTTTTTATATATTTTCTGCACTTTGACACAATTCATTTTGACCGTTTTTAGGTTTTTATTATCTATGATACAGGCTATGTGTTGCTACAGTCAATTCAGCTTGTTTTTCCTTTATTGTTTTTCTTGGTTCATCCTTGGTTTTCTGGTGCTACAAAGCACTGAAATGGCATATGTTTTTTTAAAAACATTCACTATATACTTTATAGTAGCATCTACACATGTGACCTATCATGTAAGAATATCAAAACAATACTGTTCGTAAACAGCATATTACAGATACAGGGCCGCGCAAATTATTCTGGGAGAGGGGGAAGGGACGCGCATTACTGTACTAATAAAAAAAAACTTATACTTTCTTGTAGTGCGATTTGACGCTTTGGGTGCAGTTATCGTCTACAATTTCTCCTACAAATAAACCACTGCAAATCTGAAATCAAAATGAGGGAAAAGGGAACGGGGACGAGAGACATTTCCCCCCTCAGATTTACTTAAAAATCTCTATTGGAACGACCCTGCTCAGATATCTTGAAGCAAGTTAAGTTCTCTCTCAAATAAATTATTTTAATGGCAAATGTCGATGTTTAATAACCATTACTTTAGCAAATTACTGTATAATTAGTTTTAAATCTAATTCTAATAAGCAAAAAACAATAGTTTGTACTTAAGTTGTTTGCTTTGTGTATCAACTATTAATTGAAATGACGAGTCTGTTACAACATAACCAAATTCCTTTTCGCACAGTTTAAGGGAAAGACAAACTTGAGCGCCTCGCCGTTATAAGCGATGATGTGCACGGCAAGTCAACACAAAAATACAGGTTACTTAAGTGTTCTAAATTGTGGGTCATAATATCTGTAAAATATCTGGTTGAGTTAACGTCTTGTGAACAGTCTGTGGAAAATAGCAAACATTTTGTGAATGTGAGTTACTTGTATGCAAATGACGAAATATCCTACTGTACAAAACGTAGGCATGGGAAATGCTGACAAATATGCTAACACAGTAACTATAATAACCAAAAATAAGATTCTATAGATTTGGAAATAAAATTCTATTTCAATAAAATTATAACACTATTAATTAACATCGGAGAAGATTCATGTAAAATTTTTAATCCCTTTTCATTTGCGACAAGTAAAACATGTATGTCTGACAATGCTCTCGATCAATATAACCTTTGGCAATTCTCAAAACAATACAATGGCCGCACTCTCAACACCTAGACCACCTTAATTTAGGTTTACTTCATGAAGTACGCACTTTATTGGATACTCAATTTGTTCGAGAAAAATCCGTACTAGAGACTGTGATCATTTCACACAAACTAAAGAAGTAGTTTGGACATATGCCACTGCACTAATGGTGTATGATTAAAATACTTATTTAGTATGTAACTCGCCCTAATTTTAAGAATCGTTCTTCAAGAATATAATTTTACACAAACTCAAGATTTTGGCCGTGCATGACTTTTCGTAGAAAGAAAATCCTTGTTAAGCTGTGTTTCTTGTCGGTATGTAATCGAAGGTGACAAGTTTCTTGTACCTTTCACGCCAACCTCTAAGTTTACGAAAATCTGTAAACCGTGTCGTAAGGTGGTTGCTGAAATCTGCAACCTGCCCTTACCTGAAGAGATCCAAGAAGATCGAAACACGGGTATGTCATTCTTATCCTTGGACGGCCTTACGGTTAGGAGAAGAATTGAGGTTTCCAATTGCTATATTCCCACCGTAGCGGGTGGTGTATTATGCGGAGCACCAGGGGCGTCGTAAACGGAGGGGGGGGGGGGGACGGAGGGGACACGTCCCCCCTCCCCAAAAAAAATTCGTAGTTTTTAAGATTTTTTAAGATTAAGATTTCCTTCAGTTGTATATTAAATATTTTGATGCAGAAACTCTTTAAATAGCAGCATTTTGCACCTTAAAATATAAAATATTCCGGTGGAGGACTCCTACACACCCCTTTATTACGTAGGTTATATGTACACTTTCTCTACCAGTGACGTCCCCCCCAAAAATCAAATGCTTACGACGCCGATGGGAGCACACACGTCCTAAAGACGCACTCTTGAACATGACAGATACCAGCCATTCGTCCTTGTAATTTGAATAATAAACAAATAATATTACAAAGAAAATCTCTGTAGTTTTACAAATGTTTGTAAATGTACACAGACATTAATTCCAATTTTACAAAAAAAATGTGTGTGTGGAGATGTAAATAATAATAATATAAAAATAAATGTTTTACCTAGTCTTGTGGTAGTTCACAAATGCTACTAGGGCTAAATTGTTTACTGTCTTGGAGCTCAGAAACACACGTCTCTTGGTATCTTTCCTCCAATATATACAGGGTTCCATGACTTGCGATGAAACGGCTCGAAATCGTACCGGGGATATTGTAATACACGTCACGTGACCTTCGCCAACGTTTCCTGAACTGTTTCGTGGGTTTCAATAGACAGACGAGTTGAAGCCCACCGACCAGTATGGACACTACCATAGCCATCTTTAGTAGAAAGCTGCGCTGCGGCCTTAGATCTGGCAACCCTGCCAGGAAGGGTAATTTTAACACTTTTGTTTCGCCAACGACAGTGACCTGCCCTGATTCGCATGTATGTAGGGCACAATAACGAATCAGGTACAACCACTGACTTTGGAGAGCTAAAATAAGTGTTAAAATGACCCTTCCTGGCAGGGTTGCCAGATCTAAGGCCGCGGCCTTCTACTAAAGACGGCTATGGCTAGAGCCCACGGTTTTTTGTGAAAAGAATTCTGCAACAGAATGTTCCAATGCCTTATGTGCACATATGGAGGTTTGCTTCATGGTTATTGGCAGAATGTAGGCGTGGCTCATTTGACTGTGCCAACAGGAACAAGGTTACTGCGACACCACACGTCTGTAATTTGCGGGTAGAACACCGAGACTCTGGGAATTTAAAACAGCCAATCGCTGACCACGAAGCAGAGCTGCATATGTGCACATAAGGTATTGGAACAATCTGTTGCAGAATTCTTTTCACAAAAAACCGTGGGCTCTAGCTATGGCACTACACACAAATACAGTGCAGGGGAAGCAAAATCAGCTGGAGGAATTTAGGAAAGTTCCATCTGTAGTCCCAATAACGTCACTCTCCTCAGTACAATTTATTTGGTGCTGATAGGAAGAAACACACGCACCCACATTCCACAAAAAAAAAAGTACATGTGTATAGTTCACTGTTCGTGTTTACCCGAGTGTTCAAGGAAGCAAGTTTTAATACATAAGTTAAGTGTCTTAGAGTGTCAAAACTGACACACCATATGTACATTTATAAAAATGTGTTTAAATTTATGTGGCTATCGTAGGTATAGGCTGTTCACAATAAAGTGAGCACTGCTTCATTTTTCTTTCAGCTGTTTTGCAGCCATCTTTACTAGTTTTAGTATGAAAACTTCCATGTAACTGAAAACCAGTGTAAATGTTTCAACGCTCTCAAAAGTTAGCATCTGTTGACCCAATAAAACATATTTTCAATTAATTACAAGTTCAGCTGAGTGCTCAGTTGATAGGGAACAAGGCTATAGAACCAACAGAACGAACACCGCAGAGCGGTGCGAGAGCTTCGATCGGCGAATAGTTATTTGAAAACTGCTCACACGTGTGTGCGATATCCTCTGAGAGACCGTAACCAAACACCAAAGATCGATACAAGTGTCCTCCAAAAATATTTATTTTGTTTAATATTATTTCTCGCGGTCCAAAATGGGTGTTTTTGCGATCATTTCCATGTACGAAAACCTATGTGCAGAATCTTGAAGACATCACAGGAGTGTACTACGTGCCGATATTATTGTGCCATAAGATGGTAGCGTTACCACTAATTTTCTCATAGAGGCGAGCTATCGGCGGGAAGACAGCATGCCGCCAGTTAATTATAGTAATTCGCGCCTAGAGGCCAGTGTGAGTCGAGATGCGCACGCTGTGTCAACCTTACTGCTTGGCCCGGAGTGCACTTCAAGGGAGAGTTCCAGTTGCTGATATGCTGGTCCACACCAGATAAAGAGGCCAAAAATACGACTCTGTCAACTAACTGTTCCAGTTGTGACATTTCAATAAAGGGGCCACGGTGGTCGTGGGGTCAGACCTCTCGCCTCCCACCAAGGCGATCCGGGTTCGACAGCAGGGTTTGTCCTCTGATTTTCGTATCTGGGAATCGTGCCAGACGATGCCGTTGGTCGGCGAGTTTTCTCGGGCATGAATGCCGTCCAATACAGAAATGAAAATTAAGTATACAATACAGAAAGCAAACAACTCCGCTTTACCAGTTTGCGCTTAGTAATTAGGCCTTCAAAGTTGTCAGCAAGTGCCATGGCGTAGTAGCGTTCATGTAAATATTTCACATCTTTTCACTTTGAAGGCCTAATTCCTAAGCGTAAACTGACAAAGTGTCTGTGTTTGCTTTCTGTATTTTATAACTAAATAATTCTTAGAAAGGTTTCGAACAAAAGTGATATTGTTAGTTGCTATTGATTACCTGGAGAAACATAATTTCGTAGATAGTAAGTCAGGACTAATTGATTGATTGCTCATTTATGCCAATGTGGACACTTATACCGGCGTCATAAATAAAGGAATACCAAATATTGATTACTATTTTCTTCATATTTAATTGCAGGCACAAGACACAAGAGGTCTTGTCCCATTCAACAACACTGAAAACACGGCTTACGGAAACTCAAACCATTAAATATTTAACAAATATATTAAACGTCCACACAAAATTAGAAACAATATCGGTCTAATATAGTGCAGTAACTGACTAAAAAGTTGTAAACAAATAGAGTAAACTAGTAATAAGAGAACACTTGAAAAATACATAACCCTGAAAATAAATTTAGGCTATAATGAAGACAGTAAAATTAGTAACAGACTAGAACACATAATTAAAATGAAAATATCAATAATATAAACAATCTGAAAATTAAGTACAACTTGAACAACAAAACAAAACTTGTCTTTCATTCAACTAATATAACGTGTGTGTGTGTGTGTGTGTGTGTGTGTGTGTGTGTATAGCGATTTATTCACAAAAGCCGTTGAATAACATATCATAAAAATGCATCATTACAAGAGTAATACTAAACAAATTATAAGCTATACACTAGGCACATTTTATATCCACTATCCACAAAGAATTAAGCACAAAATAGTACAAACAATTGCAATGCTTAAATTAAAAGTATAATGGTACTATGTTGCTATTAACAATGAAATAGTCACTAGAAATCCTGATTTAGGGCAGTATCGCGAGACTTAAACACTTACACACCTCTGTCGTCAAAGTAACAAAATTATAATACTTTATAACAAACCAATGGTTTAAAATGCACATGTAGGCCTAATTGAGACAATGTCTTGAAAAATATATACTTATAAATACACACATATATACGTGTGCACTCATATGTACATATATACTGTTACACACATACAGTTTACACGCAATTATATACATTTAAAAAGTGAGACACAAAAACAGTATATCAAACAAAATTCTAATTATTACTGAAACGTGTACTGACGTAATTCATGAAGTAGGAGTGTATGTGTGTGTGTGGACGTGGGTAGAATGTCGACTGCGAAACGATTCTCAGACCGGCGTAGAATACACAACAATAGGCTATGCCTTACCAGAACCTAATTACACTGATTAACGTAAAAATTAAAGTGTACAATATTATTAATATAAGTTAGCTATAAATTAAATACAAAAATAATTATTTATTACAATTATGCTGCAAAAATTAAAAAAACATAATATACACATTAAATAATTAATTTAAATAAATAAAATTATACTGTAATTCCATTACAATATTTTCTATAAACTTGTATATAAACATATATAGTATAAACTATGTCTTCTATAAAGTGTAAGAAAAAATATTTCTACACATCATCTCTTGCCATTAGCTGTTTAAATGTAATTCTGAATTTACTGTCTGTACATGTAACAGACTGATAGTAAAGCACAAAAGAGTTAACTTATTTGTGCACTGTGACAGAGAACTTCATCAGATGTCAACGTCGCGAGCTGCAGCAGTCTGTACAGAAACTAAGTAATGGGGCTAAAGAAGCAAGCATTCTTACTTCAAAATATATTCTTAAATCATGCCAGGGCACATCTATTGTACAAATTATGCAGTCCTCTTTTGTAAGAAGACGGCTTTGGCACCTTATTGTTCCTGAGAAATGAAATTCCTGCAGGTTTTCGTAACTAGAAAATACAAAAAAATTTTCACCTAAAGCAATACCTATACATGCGTAGATCGTTGGAATATTACCTTGTGTCCCCCGCACTGCTCTCGTTCACGACTCGAAAAGAATTATCAACGCCTCCAGAATTGGTATATATATCATCTTGGTTGTTCAGCTTGCACTTTTTTCTGAAAAAAATAAATAAATAAATAAACACGATCTTTTAGTAGCAATATACAAAAATTTGACAGTATTTATAGTCAATGAATCAGACATATTTTCAAATGAACATACATTATTTCCTACTTTGGTTGAATCGCGAAGATCTGCAATATTAAATTTTTACTTATTATCAGACCGAAGAAACGATTACGAAATCACCTTTTTGGTTGTCTCTTTTTTGTTAACTGCCGTAGCCCTTTCTTATCAACATTACTTATTTTGAAATATCGGTCACATTTTTTATCACATTTTAGCTATTTTACGTTAGTTTAATCCAATCGTGTTTTAAAAATATAGACTGACTAGCAAATACCGAAAAAAAAAATAATAAAAATTCAAATATATTTAAACAGTATTATCTAAATTTAACTTGCCTATTCTTCGAACTTTCCAGAAGCGCACTCGAAGCTCTTCTTTTCTTTCTTCTGGCAGTAAGTTTCATACGAGTCTTCTTGCCATAGCGCAGATCTTTTTTACTGGAACTGTCCATTCTGTTAGCTAAATTCACAACCGAAACAACACATCACTGCGAGAACACTACCTCAGAAGCTGTCTGTTGTCAACCGATAGATAATTCAGCTCGCAGATATCCACTTGCTCGAGTGTCTAGTTTCTTCCCCTTTCCAGCCCTTTGGAAATCGTCATCCCAACCACAACTCCCTACGCACACTGTCTCCCCTGACCTTGAACGGATGACAACCTTGAACATGTAACTTTATCCCGGTACAGCGACACTACCAACAGCTGGCGTGCACAAACAATTCTAAACAAGCATCACGTGCATTTATGAGTCGAGAATTATAGATTTTTTCCTTTAAATTATTTCTTGTCATAATAGTAATATTTTTTAAAGTCTCTAATAAAACATAAAAAAAATTCTCTGTTTTGTGACTGCATGAAAATTTATTTTTTCACCAACAATTCTTTCGTTTTGATTGTAAAAATTCAGTACTTTTTATAAAGTTTTGAGACGTCCCTATGTCATCTGTCGAAGACTGGTTGGATAAAGCTATCTTACTGCATTAGCATTCTGTGTACTTTGTCTTATAACTCTTGTTAATTAATTTTTCCTTGATAAGAATTTTACTAGGGAAAACTGGTTATGCAAATTACATCATTAACATGACATAATAATCGTCGCTTACGAAGTATTATTAATGGGAGAAGCTGGTACTTGAAAATATCTCAGTACATATTGCAGAAACTGGTAAATAACGCGACAAACTCAGAAACGTGACGGTTTAGACACTATTATAGTAATAAGATATATCAAGACAAAAAAAATTATTTGAACTGTTGAAACTTATTTCGGTGCATTTGCAAACAAAATACGTTCGCTTATTTGCTGTAAAATCAATCGTTAAATTAGAAATTTGATTTTAAAAATGTAACATTTGAGTGCTAATACAAATACTGTACTCAGGTGTGCGCCGTCTGTTTCCAGCAAAAAGTGTGTACAGCATATATATGTAGGTATCTGTGTATATATGTATCTATAGATATATGTATTCTGTTTACGAATATATGTGTGTCACAATAATAACTCTTGGACAGGACTAATAAGTTTCTGAGCCTGCTACGTGTAGCGACAAGAAAACAGAGGTACCTTGGCATTGACTGTGAAAAGACGATGCAGAACTGCTGGTGCCTGGTTCTACATGTTGTCTACCCATTCCAACCTTCCTGTACTCGTTTGCCCGCCACCCTACACTCCTTCCCCTCCTAGCATTACCTACTTCCCCTCTTCCCCTCCTAGAGCGTTATCTACTTCCCTTCTCGTTCTCCAACTGTAACGACCTGCTGCGCGCAGAGGCAGCACTGGGGGCCGATTAAATATCACCACTTGCGTTTTGCACCGACGCAGCGCAACGCAAGGAAATCTGCTCTGCACCTGCACCTCGAGTCGTAGTTGGAATTAAATATACTCAAAGACGCAAGGGGCGGAGCCTATTTTGGCTCGGCGCAACTGCCTCCCCTCTCCTACTTACACAAGCCAATCAGAAAATTTGTAACATAATCCTCACTGCCACTTGAACGGCAAAAGCTGTCTGTACACCCGCGTGCTTACATGCAGATATAGCTTCCATGTAGCAGTGAACATTTCTCGCGCTAAAAGTAATGTTATGGTTAAATTTTTCGTAACCTCAAATTTTGTAGCCTTCTCGTGATTAAACAAGGATGTAAGAGGTATAGGTTCATATAAAATTATGAAGGAACATTGTTACAAAGTTTTTATTACAAGTATAGGCCGGTATTCCCAAACGTGTGTATAAGGGTTTAGGTGCAGCATATGTCATGCCTAGGCCTTATCGGTGACTTTTCCTTGTCCTAATATAACTACACATGCGCAGTACACTTAGCCCTACAGACGGCTACGCACGTTACAACGTATTTTTACCGCTGCTGGACGAATATCGTTTTTAATAATAAAAGAGAAAACAAAAACATTCGAATCATACAGAAAATGAAACTTTGTGGCAGCAGGAATACGAAATAATAACCCACTAGCATTTTAAAAGCCCAATTAATTCAAAATAAACAAATTTGTGGTTTTAAAAGCATTGCAGTATACGTATATTTTTTTGTATGCCATGTTGTAAATGATTGGATAGCTCAGGCGTTGAGGTGTCGGCCCGGTATTATTTTATTTGGGTTCGAATCCCGGTCACTGCAATTTTTTTTTTTTTTACTTTTTTGTATATTATGTATCACAATAAGGTAAAAATGAAATTAATGTTTATTTCCATAAATATAGTTTCTAAGCATTAAACTTACTCAAAAATATAGAAATAAGATAAATGTATAATGAAACATTAATGAATAGAAATTTTTCCCCCTGTAAATTGTAGTCAACATGTAGGAATACCACGTCTAGTGTACGGAATATAATTACTTGACTTTTTTTGTTCTTTAAATGCTTGCAAATAAGAATTAATAATGGACGTACGATCAATAGGCACCTTTTGTAAACCGGCCTACTTAGAAAATATGTAATTGCAATTGTTAAAAACTGTTGTATACTGTTGATTTAAACAAATTTTTGTAAGATACGATACGTTTAACTAACATTCAGAAGTTCTGACTAAGTTTTTATTTACAAACATTCCCATATTTTTAAAATTAATTTCCGAAATAAAATTTTTGCAACTAAAATAAAACGAATGTCGTTTATATATTTTTTTTCCTAAACAACTCGTATTTAATCTACGTTAAGTCATGTTCAATAAAAGTTTCAGAAATAATTAAATGTGTTCACGATATATTCACCTACGAAAAAAAAATTGTAAATATGTAACGGGATGTTTCCAAAACAGCCAGCGTGTTATAAATAATTTGTAAAATTATCTCCATTCTCGTGCCATTGTAATTCCAAATTTAGTTAAATATATGAAAATAAATTACAGATTCGTTAAAGTTTAATTCAAAAAATAGTTTGTACGACAGAAAATCTGCTCTCTGGTTCTGTTACTCGTGCATAGAGACGATAGGATATTTAATAGACGTGCCAATGCTGCTCTTAAGTTAATAGTTTTTTTTTTTTTGTATTTTGTAGGGAAAATCTCAAGGTAAGAGATCACATTTAAAAATTACAGTTTTATTTTTAAAGTAAACACACTTGTACACTAATCTGCGAATGATATGTGCATATATCGAGAAAGTACAAGCTTAACTAATAATACTACTTTCCTTAATTTGGTGCAAATAAACCAAAAAATTTCTCATTGATCATGTAGATGTAAACGTTATAAAATATTCCTTTGTTTCTTCAAGTGATTCTATCTTCTAACATAGTGAATCTACAACAATTTGAACTAATAAAACCAAAGTTTGAAAAATTAAGTTTTTAATTTTACATTTTCACAGAGTCGGCACAGATGTTATAGGAGAAAATAAATTAATTCATGACATGAAATCTTGGGAAATAGAGTATGTTCAGTATTATTAACGTTGAATCGTCAAATTAATTTTAATACACAATTTCCTTGTAAGTTATGCGGGATAATTTCTTTATTTTAATGAGGCTATAGCTTATGAAATATATGTAAAAAATATGTCCTAAAATTTTCTGCAAAGTGAATTATAGTGGTAGTAATATTAACCAGAAAATAACTACAAAATGTTATTTCTTAAAATGTAAAGCAATATAACAAGTGCTGAAACAATT
>PNEQ01054778.1:0-55182 GCA_003012365.1 Medauroidea extradentata
AGCGCAACATAGACCTGACCTTCAGCAACGCCCAGAGGCGAGTGTGAGAGATTCTGAAGCGCGGTGGCTAATATAGCAAGTTCACGCGTTCTGTGACGTGTTCCACGTGTTCGTGGAAGGTATGCGAGTCGCTTTTGACCTATCAAATTGAAATTACTGACATGTCGATCTGACAGCGCACTGGAACAGCCTTAAGAGGGCTTGGTACATAATTCAAATTCATTATCTATAACTGTAAGTTTCTTGAAGTCATTTTGCGAAAATTAAAAAATAGCAATCCTAGACAATAGTTTTAGCCAATGTTTTGAACAAAATTGTCTTCAGTGTTACGAACCCTTGAGGCACAATCTCTGACGCCGGAACCTCGTGCATTTAACTGCGGCGCAAGAGATCACGCGTAACGAATTAATAATTCTAGATAAATATTTTCTCGTAAAGTTTGCAAATATTATTATCTAGGATTGTCATTGAGTAATTTACCCATATTGGCTTCGAGAAAATCGTAGAAATCAGTTGATGTTTTCAGCGTTTATTTATCTACAACGCACTCTTAAGAGGCCTCCCTAGTTAGTCTGCGTCTGTTTGTGTGTGTGAGGAAAGAGCGGTAAGGGTGCCACTAACCCACGTATGTAATGCATTATCGCCTCTCCGCGCAAGCTACTCATCTAGTGTGCAGTGCTTTACTAGTATCGTTTTTCCTATGGGAATATAAGCGGTGACCGCACTATTTTATTTGTAGGCAGCAGAGTTCAAAGTCTAACGCTCGATTCTATAGTTCTGTTTTTCAAATCCGGTCGTCATTTTTTCCAGATATGGCAGTTTGGAAAAGTTATTTTTGCAAATTTTGAGGGGCCCGAAAATGATGTTTCTAATAAACGTATTGAATTTTTAAAACGATAGCGACATAGTTTGAAGTGTGTGTTATTTTCGTAGGTAAACAAATACAATGCGCGTTAAATAGCTTCGTAAAAAAAAAATAGTAGTCGTAACTCGCTGCAACGCGTGTGAAGCGTAGGTGGGGGGCCCCTTAAGGGCGCGGCTACCGCAATCTGCATCACCATTTTTAAATTTTTTTTATTTGTACTAGATATTTTTTTATTATTTTAGACACAAAATGTGATTAAATTTGGCTCTTATGAAATTGTTTTATCTCTCATAGTTTACGCGTAATGGCTTGTTAAAGTCATCTTTTCTGCATGTTTCCATTTTAACGACTACACTAAAACCAACTGATATATCAAACTAAAAAAAAAAAAAAAAAATCACAGTGGATAAAGAATTTGAAGGCTACAGAGAATAAAAATTACGCGTGACCTCTTGCGCCGCAGTTAAATGCACGAGGTTCCGGCGTCAGAGATTGTGCCTCAGAAGTTTGTAACACTGGAAAAAATTATGTTTAAAACATTGGTTAAAACTATTCTCTAGGATTGCTATTGTTTAATCTACGCGAATTGGTCTCGAGAAACCTACAGTTACAGATTAATGCTGTTAGCGTTGAATTATGTTCCATGCTTTCTTAATTTCTGCATCGTGTGGCAGAGCAAATGAGTTGTTTATCTGGACTATGAAAGGGGCGGGGATAAAGGGGTGGTCTCACCTGTGCCTCGTCACGACCTTGGAGTGTGCCGTGAACCCATGTCTGCAGTCAGGTAGTTTGACGAGGAGTTGGGGGGGGGGGTAATTATCATCAACGATGACTCAACAACAGAGACCGTGGAAGGAACACAACACCGCGGACACGGTTCGCGGCGCCCCGCCATCTTGCCGCGGCGCTGTGTGTGTTTGCCGTGCACGTAGGTGCGCGCACGCGCGTGTCTGGGTGCGCGAGTCACTTCCGCCTGCGACGCGCCGAACAACAGCCAGGGCGTCCGAGCAGCTCAGTGCACGTCCGCGGGCGACGCGAACAAGTTCGTCCGTGCGCGCGAGCGAGCGCGAGGTTGCCGTCGTCTGCCTCATTCCGGGTGGAGGACTTTACAGTGTTGCCAGGTGGAGGGAAATTGTGTCTAGATTTTACCGGACGTTAATTTTTTTGTTTACGGCGATTGTTGTCCTATGAAGTACGTAGCACACGATAAACGTCTGGTGTTTTCCGTATAATCGAGTAGTTAGGATACCCTTATGGGTAATAGGTTTTCTCGTATTTTACGTCTAGGTATTAATAATGGAATATTTTTAGTATGAGAACATTAGATCCTTGTACACGTACAATCCCTTTCAGCAATGTTTTAATTTTCAATAACTTGTTCGTACAATTGTCATTTGACTACTAAACACAGCGTGTACATTTAAGTACTCTAATACCTGGTAACGCAATAAAATAATTTTTACGGTTAACACTTATAGACAGGGTCTTAAATAAGTGTAAACTTTATAGTGAACAGCCTGTAGGTGTAGCCGGAGTACTGGTTGTTCTGGCAACACCGCTCGCGAGGACAACAGGGGATCGTGAATCACGGCGCGGGAGTTGCAAGTGTGGCAACACTGTAAGTTTCGCCCTCGTATCCGGCGCAGCGACGTGACTGGAGAGTCAGTATCGCGGGCGCGACAGGCGTTGACGGCCACCCCTCACCCGCGGGAGAGATGTGCGAGGGTCGCTACCGGGAGGTTGACGGTTTTCATGGTCGCCTCGGGGGTCACACTTTATCGTCGGTAAACACCTGGGGAGCAATACCGCTCCGCTGATAAGCTGCCGTCCTCCTGCCTCAATATCTCCCCCGGGGCAACCCCCTCCCCTGTCCCCAGGAAACACCGCCAGAGGGGGAATGTCTCGCAGTAAGAAGAAAGCAAGGTGGCTCTGCTGTGAGTATATGGCTTCTGAGATTTGCTAGGGGTGTGAGGTTCATGTTGGTACGTCATTGCAGACAGTGTACCGACGAAGCTTTCCGTTCTTCTGGCTTTACTGGCCGTGGTTGCCGAGTGGTCAGACCTACTCGCCTCCCGCCAAGGCAATCCGGGTTTAATTCCCGGCGGGGTCGGTTCCCAAATTTTCGCATGTGGGAATGTGGATCTCTAGTTTCCTCCCGCCTCTTTAACATTCCGGCGCTGCTCCATACTCACCTCATGTCACCTCTCATCAGCGCTAAAGTCCTCGATGTTAAGCGCGAGTGTTAGACAATTTTATTTTTATTTTCAGTTTTTGAGCTACAACGTTTATTCAAATTGTATTATAAAATTTTCTCTCTGACAAAGCATAGGATATATTCTTGGGAAAATTGCTTGACGTAAATAATAATGGAATCTTTCATTAATTTGTCATTCAGAATCATTGCAAGAAAATTCGTGAAAATTTACCTATAATTATCTTGCAATGATTCTGCATGACAAATTAATTAAATATTCCATTATTAATTATGTCAAGCAGTTTTCCAATAATATATCCTATGCTTTGCCGAAGAGAAAATTTTGATAATAGAAATTGAATACATGTTATGACTCAAAAATTAAAAATTCAATAAAACTGTCTATCACTCCCTCTTAAACGCTAACCAAAATCACTCTCAATTTTCTAGTTTTACGAGCTCTTATTACCTTGCCTAGAGCCTGCGAAATTCACGTTTCTATTTCGTGTCAGGCTAGGCTTCACTATCCTGTACATACTCTCGAGCACAGTATGTGATACCATTGGCCACGAGCCTCTATGTGATTTCATTAACGTGTGTGACCGCTATCGTGGACTTTTTATTATAGGATATAAGAATTCTCAGCGGCATGCCACGACATTGTTGGCGAACGAGACATGTCGAACAAGTCTATACCTTTTTGTAGTCAAACCTGCTGCCAGAAAATTATGTGAATCATGCACGTGTGTGGTCGTGGGGTTTAAATTAGGAGTCGACGTTGAAATTATTTATTTATATATTTACCATTTGTAAATTTAACTCTTCGAAAGCAAAAATTTCGTCTCAAAAATTTAAGAAATTGCAATAGATAGTATTTAAAAAAAAGTGCCTGTGTATTTTGGTGCAGCGTACAATTTAAAATTACATTCTGGATATTAAACAGTGCAAATTAAACGTCGTAGATTTATCATATTGCAGAACTGTTCATTCAGTTTTATGTAGGATTCATTTTTTTTTTTAATGAGTAAAAAGTAGTGATGTATTTTAATCCCAGATTTGAATGTACTGCGTGTGTAAATAAGTGTTAACTGTGTCAAACGAAATAAAATTGTGACAGATCAGTAGGTTCAAATTTGTGTTAACGTAGAAATGACGTATGGAATAGTACCTAGTTGAAAAAGTTTAAAACTTATGAGCATGTTTTAGTGATAGGCGGAGGCCACGATTTTTCGCGGAAAGAATTCTGCAACAGTTTGTTACAATGCCTTACGTGCACATGTGAAGCCCTGCTTCATGGCCAGTGATTGGCTGTTTTCAACTCTCAACATATTTGTGATATACCCGCAAATCGTAGGCTGGTATTATCGCAGTGACGTTATTCTCATTGGCTCAGTCAAATGAGTGACGCCTCTACACGAATGTACGTTGACAATAACTACGTACCAGAGCTGCAGATGTGAACATGAGGCATTGAAACATAATGCTGCATATTTATTTCCACTAAAAATCAGTGCTCTCTAGCAATAATACATTCTGCCAATAACCATGAAGCAGAGCTTTAGCTGCGCTCATACGGTATTGAAACAAACTGTACTTTATTTAAGAATCAGGCGTTCCAAGTAATAACATCCCTAGTAGCAAATACAATCATTTTTTAGTTTGGCCAACGTTCCCTAGTTTGATGGTCTACTTTCGCTGGAATGGTTGTTAATCAGGCCATGTCAGTAAATATGTTTGTAGTTATGGTAAAATAAATTTAATGTGGACAACTTAGTTTATAAAGACTGACATATTTCAGTACATGGTCCACAAGCAGACTTAGCAAACTAACCCACATGCATCTGAGTATAATAAGAATGCTTGTGATTAATGTGTGGGTTGATGTCATTATGCATCATGTATGCCACATAAGGCCACGGGTGCATTCCGCATGTTTACTGCCTGTTGGCTGCTGATCACGATCAGATTTGCACAAGTGGACCAGTTGATGTTTGCTATTTGGACTATATGTGTAGTACATCGTATCTACCTCCTATGCCCCCTCCCCCAAACACTCAAATTCCAGATGTTGGTATTTTACGTGCCGGATATGTTTACTTTCCTCATTCTCACAGCAGTTCGGCTGTAAAAAATCGAAATATTTTTGCAACGGATACTACCGCAATTGTCCAATGAAAAAATTTGTAACGTGTGGTTTTTTTTAAGCATGACGATATTTAAAAAGGCAACATTTTATTATTATTGAAACTTTCTGTGAGTAAAAACCTATTACTTTTTAAGAAATTTATATATTTTTTTATTTTAACTGATAAATTTCGAACAATAATTTAAAATGTCCGTATTTTTACAATTTTTTTAACACAGGAAAACATTTTTCAGTGATAATAAAGGCTAATTATATATTCTGATAATTACGTTTTGGAGACTATATTAGCTGTAAATAATCTTATCTTTGCAGTTTTTTCCTTCATCAAGTTTTTACTCTGTTTAAGTTACAATAACAGTCAAAGTTTGACTTTTGCTTGTCAAGGAAAAAAATAAACTAGGATATAAATAATTTATTGAACAAAACTGTTACTACAGGCGAATTAATTTTTTGCTGCACTGCAGAATCATAAGGGTAACTTACTGGAAACTAAAAATAAACAAAATGTTTTACGTTTGTTGTAAATTATGTTTAATATTAAGACGTTAACTGAAGTATCATTTCTTGCAAATACAAACATGTACCTATCATAGCTTACGTGTGAGCACACATCAGGTTGAGATGATACAGTTTTCCGTTCGTAGAAATAGTATAACTATCTTAATCACAGGCATTACATAACAGATCGTATTTTTGTCTGATTATTTCCTACTCTCACACAAAACATAGCAACTTTGTTGCGTACACGTTAAGTGAAATTTTATTAAATGTCTAACAGTTGAGTAGTGTTTAGCGCTAACGTTAAATGTTACGATTCGTTTATTTATTAACATTTTGCTTCCCAGCATTCTTACTGGAGTTCAAGCAGGTAAAAATAGTTTTTTTTTTATTTGTATGTAATAGTAATTTACAAACAAATATAGCTAAGCCAGTTTTACCATAACAGCATTTAAAAGTCATAATTTGCATTTTTTTCGTTCTTATATTCCGCAAAAACCAATGAAAATAATTAAATGAAAAATGTCACATTGCAACAGCTTGTCATAGGTTACTGCTTGACATGTATAAATATCTACTACAAAATATTTTTCAATTTAATGAACTGCTGAAATTTTAATTTTTTTTGTTATTTTTAGTATGTTTTTTAAATATAAAAAATGTGTGTAATGTATTTTTACACATGCCAAGCGATAGTGACTTGTAGTTGCAATGTGAATTATTTCATTTCATTATGTTAATTGGTTTTTGCGGCTTATAAGATGAAAAACTTGCAACATTTGACTTTTAAATGCATTTACGGGAAAACTGAATGAGCAAATTTTTTTTTCTGTAAGAGTAAAATGTACTCTGAAGTAACGTCTACCAAACTGATAATATTTCATACAAACATAATATTACGATTTTCGCCACTTGACCTCCCTTAAACATGGCCGGCGTAAAGAAAATGTTTGGACGCTGTGTGAAGTCGGTGAGTTCTAAACTCGCCAATAAGAAGTCTTTCAGAAAAAGAATACCCTGCTAGAACTAGGTACGTTTTCTCGGCCGTGTTACCAGATTTTCTTGAACACCATAAGTTAGCCATGCTCTAAAATTTTTTTTTTATACTTTTGCTGAGAAGATAATTGTAAACCCAGTCTCCATAGATATTAAGGCGGTTGTAAAACATATCTGTGAAGTGGGGGCCGGAAAATTTTGCCGATTCAATCACCTTCGTGTTAGAATGCATTGTAATATGCATACTCGAGCCCCGATTATTTGTCCACTAGCTGCTACTCAGTGGAACAGCGGACAATGAACGAATAGACATGGCTTGAATATGCACAGGACAATGGATTCTAGCCTACAGGTAATTGAATCGGCGAAATTTTCCGGTCCCTACTATGAAGTGTATACATGTTTGTAACATTACAAGATATATACTCTTGTCTTTGTACTTCCATTGTGATAAATATGTAGTAATTGTTTAATGTATTCTGATCATAAAAATGTACTTACTCGTGCAGTGTCTGTTAAAAAGGTTTTTAGTAATAGTAATAATAATTTTAAAACAAGTAGACGTACGTGGAATCAGCATGTGTGTGTTTTTACACTTGTTAACAACGCAATACTAAGTATATAATACTTAGGGCCATGAACTTTTCACTGAAAAAAATACTTATCGGTCACCACAAAATATTTTGTCAGTATGGACCTTACCAAATTTTTTGTGGTGACCGCTAAATGGCAGTTAACTGTACCCGGGCAAACCAAGTGACATCGTAAACGCTATAGATGTGTGTGAATTTCGCGCGTACATCTGCAGCATCCTGTATTCCTCAGTCTTACACGCACTGGCCTATAATTATGGACTCTTGATTTTCACTACATAGTTTCGTCTTGCGTGCACGCCTGCAGTCACAGCATATTTAGGAATACAGAAGTGAAATATCCGATAGGACAGCGAACTCAGTCACACGCGCCAGAAAAATGGCTTCCCTGGCCAGCATTAGAGGGCTGCCCTGCTAGCCGGCAGCATGGCCAAGAGGAAACCTGCTGTAACATGCAGGAGCCAAACATGCGCTGAGCTGGTATCTGCAGCCTCGGGCAGCCAATAAGCGGCCAAGTTCGCCCGCATAAAATAAGCCGCCACGTCATTTCACATTCTAGTCTGTGTCTGCAGCTCTGCTTCGTGGTCAGTAATTGGACGTTTATACGAACTGGATGGTTTTGCAGTATATACGCCATTGCTAGTGAGTATTGTTGAGCTACAAATTAACCCACAGTTACATACAAAGACTAACCACGAGAAAATTAGCAACAAACAATAACGAAGAAGAAACAAACTTAGCTAGCCATAAAAAGCCATAGTCAAGAAACATACAAATAATTGTGGAGTGGAAAAGTTAAAGGAGCTAAGTGCCAAATATATATTTTCACGTAAAAAAAACAGCGCTGCAAGAGCCTGTGGACATATGGGGACGGCGATCTTTAAGTCCTCACAAAATCTGCCAGGAAAAGTATTGAGACTTAATTTTCCAGTATTATATTGGCATCGACACTTAGTTCATTTTGATGTAAGAAATTCTATTTGGTCTTTTTTTGGCACTTAGCTCCTTTAGCATTTCCACTCTTCAATTCCAAAATAGGAACATAGTCGGTACATAATGGAAACAAAAAAACCACCGAAGTCAAGAAAGTATAATTTTCCTTTATACTACGTCCAACCATTGACGGTTTTTCCTTACTGCATCCAACGTGTGGATGTTCTGTCTGCAGTGTGATGGCAAGAGCTTGACATAGCGGTCATGCAGGCAAGTGTAACTGCTCTTTCTCAAACACGAGGCAACTCCTTTGTTCTCGAAGTGCTCGCCCTTGAGATGTGATCGCACGCAACACAACACCGACCCAGGTTTCTGCCCGCACTCACGATGTCGCATCATAACAACCTTGAACGTTTGCACTGAGCTAGCTTGTCTCAACCTCCTTGCGAAGTCATGATGAACTTTTCCCTTCTCATCGTGCTTATTTCTTCCAGGGAAATTTGTATTGGTGTTTAACTTCTCTTCAGAAAGAAACCCGAAAAACTCAAAGTTTAATTGCCTGTACGCTAGCATCCAAGAATATATTTGTACTCAAGCAGGCAACATCTTCTCATTGGCTGCTCTCTGACACAGTGATACCACACTGCCTCAGAATATTTAGAAATCCAGTTGAGATGGCGTGGAAGATAAATAAGCGCTGAGTTCTACAACTGAGATCTGCACTTTTTGAAAGTCAAAATAGAAAAACTGCACAACAATTCTTGATAATTATATTTGCCAACTTTATTAGCAAACATTTGCCCGAAATGATGCATTTCTTAAGCGTGATATCTTACGCTGCAATTAAATGTACGAGATTTCGGCGTCAGAGATAGTTCTTCATAAATACGTTACTCGAGAAAAATTTTTGTTCAGAAAGTTGGCAAAATCTGTTGTCTGAGATTGCTTCGAGAAACGTATAATTCTAAACTGATGCTTTTAGCACTGTACTATGTACCACGCACTCTTAAGTTAAGGACAACTTTTCCTAGGTCGCTGCGAACATGTTTCTCATCATTGCAATAGAAATACGTACAGTTAACATTGCAGTCACGCGGGTATTAATGAGGTATTAATGTTTACAAAAATTACTTCTTCGTGCATCAGTTGCTAAAACAACTCTTTCAAACCAAAAGTAACTTACACTAGAAATGATATAAGGTTGTTCATTCATTTTTATACTAATTTTAAGGGCGTCACCTGCCATATGCAGAGAAATAAGTTTTTTGACGAAACTATTCCACACGTGCCTATTGTGCCAACGTACGAAAACAAAACATACTTCAGACAAGGACGTAATGACATTGCTACGAAGACACCATGCTCATTATAAACATTCTTTCTAAGCCATCCAACATAGCTAAAACGGGGTTTTCGGACAGCCGTACTTCAAGATGTGCTAACCGGATGTAGACGTTCACTGAACTCTGTTACAGACTTTCCACCAATCAAATTATAATGGTCACTTCTTAAGGACGTTGTCCCCGTAAATATTCACAATTTTATATCTGTGCCAAACACTGTTCAACTTTTACACATCAGATAACATGTCATTTCCCCAAACAAAAAAAAATAATGTCCTATAGTTTTAGCATAATCACCTATCAAAGTCACAAAAGGCAGTTGCGGTGTAGCAAAAATAATAAAAAGTAATTAACTTGCAGAAACAAGATAATTCATATTGATACTTAATATTGTGAGCTACTTCAAGACACTTTTGTAAACAAAAAGCGATACATTTTTGTATTTAAAAAAAATGGGTGAAAATGAGTACATTTTTGCATAACTTTGACTTTTGGCTACTACTGAAATTTTCAAATCTAACTTTTGTCAAACATGTCATAAAATGCATTGATACACTGACTTTCAGTTCGTATAATTGTCAATTAATTAGATTATTCCTTTGTTTAATTTTGGCTACACTGCAATGGCCATGTGTAACTTTGATAAGTGATTGTGCGAAAACTATTGTGTCTAATTTTTTTTTTAATTTGGGAAAATGACGTTTTATCTTATGTACAAAAGTTCAACAGTATTTGGCACATATATAAAAACTTGACATTTTACGAGTCCAACGCCCTTACTTAATTAAGTTCCACGCTAGTTCAGCACTTGGCTCTTAGTGACTATGCGGCATTTCATGCACGCTTCTAGCTCCTTATAGCTCCGTTACTTCCGAGCCTGTAAAACGCAAATTCCGCTGTAGGAGATGGCGCCCTTAATATTATATTTGATTAGGTATGCTTAGAGATCAAATCTCCTATGTTTACTCCAGTCCCGACCATTTGTCCACTAGCTGCTACTCAGTGGTACAACAGACAATGAACGAATAGACGTGGCTTGAGTATGCATAGAACATTTGACTCTAACATACAAGTCATTGAATTCGCAAAATTTCACCATACTAAAGTTAATTCTACTACAGGTCAGAAAGATCAATGTTATAAGTTTGGCACAGGGAAAATTTCTGCCACTTGAGCGCTGGTATCGCTTGTGCACCAAACTGACCAATCACAGAGCTTTCCTGAATTTTAAGTTACGTTAAGTTGATAATTTAAAACACGAAATTAGTTTCTTTTCACTTTAAAATTAAATTAAATGACAAATTTAATCTCCACGTTTATTTAAATGTAATTTTACTACGGTTTCGTATTTAAATGGTCTCTTAGCGATCGAAGCGAAACTAGTGGCAGAAATTTTCCCTGTGCCAAGCTCTCCCATAAGAAAACGTATTTTCTTTCTAACCTGTAGTAGAATTAACCTTAACCATACGTAGGTATGATTCATAAGCATATTGGCAAAATAACTCATGAGGCAATATTGTTCCATAAATTTCGAGTAGAATAAATACTCTTTGTGGGTTGTCTTCAAGATTTATTAGTTGATGTCTGAGCTGCATAACTGGAAATGTAAGTAGAGCCCTTAAGGGTGTCCAAGTGCGATAAAATAGAAATTTTGTATTTTTGTGAAATGTTAGTTTTGTAGACGATACTTGTGAGTACATATTACTCTTACGAAACAATTTTAGCTCCCATAGTTTTCTCATTACGGGGTGTCAAAGTCAAAATTTACTTCTTACACTGCCATGAAAATAGTGAAACCCAACTGACATACTTAAACAAGATAATTCACTGTAAACTTATGTCCCATGAGCTATGCAATAAAACATTAAAAAAACACAACAAAATATTTTAATTAAAAAATAATCGGAAAAGTACGGAAAAAAGTTTCAAATCCAACAATTTTTTTTAAAACACAAAAACAGTCCGCGGGATTTTTTTCAAATGTTTTATTACGTAGCCCATAGTGCGTTATTTAACTGTGAATTATTTCACGTACGTGAGTCAATTGCTTTTCACTATTTGTATTGCAGCAGAACATGCAAATTTTGACTTTGACGCATCGTTATGAGAAAACTACGCCAGCTAAAATTGTTTCGTAAGAGGAAACTGCACTCACAAGTATCGTCTACAAAACTAACACTATTTCATACAAACATAAAATTATGACTTATCGCACTTGAACACCCTTAAGCCGGAGTTTGGATACCAATTTTCTGCAATCAATAACTCCTGTTTTAAAATATTTTTGCTAAATGTGGCAGTGTTGAGGTATAAAAGACATATGTGTTGAAGCTTATAGATGATAACAGCGTTTTATGTTCATTTTATTTTGGACTTGTAATCGTTCTTAAAAGTTAATCTACAATTCCCGTGCGATGATTCTGCATGACAAATTAATGAAATGGTCCAATATTATTCATGTCAAGAAGTTTGCCAATACTATATCCTATGTCTTGTCAAAGAGAACATTTTGATAATACAACTTGAATAAATGTTGTGGCTCGAAAACTGAAACATAGAAGTAATTATCTAACACTCCCCCTTAAAAATAGTTATTTTTCGAACGTTAGTTTACAAAATTTTTAGAGTATTTGAGAATTATACCCGCGTAGTTTCCCTCCACCGACAGCACATCACCTACGCGTAAAGTCAACAGTGGATAAAATAGACGACCATTGGGCGTGCTGATAAAAGGAGAAAGTCGGGCGGGGAATGCCTTTGTCTCCGTGTCGTCACCAGGAAGGCGCGGTTGGAATGTTGGGCCACGAGGTGTGGGTTATGTTCTCTACTAGGAAGGAAGAACTGTACCGTAGTTAATAAAGTGAATTCTTGTTGTATATAAGTTATTGTTAGCTAAAGTTGCTTAATCGCAGAAAACCCACAGTTACTTTAAAAAAAAAAAAAAAACCAGGGGCGTAGCCAGATTTTTTGTTTGAGGGGGGGGGGGAGATTACCAACTTGAGAATTTTCACAACACAATAAGGGGACGTCGATCACACATCATGAAGCGGTGGCCCGGAACATTTGGTTTCAATATGCAAAATGATGCGATTTAAGCATGTTTTGTACCTAAACTGTGAATAAACACTGCTATTTTTTTATCTTCACAATCAGTTTATTTTTATTTTGGGGGAGGAGGGATATAGCCCAATATCCCCCTTCTGGCTACGCCCCTGAAAATATCTAAGCAGGAGGCAGCAAAAGAAAAATAAATAAGAATCAAATCAGAGAAGCTAGAAATGAATGTATTCAGCAAATATATAAATAATTTCGAAGTAGGAATATGGTCGGTATGTTGCGGAAACTAAAAATCTAAAAATTATTTATTCAAGGTCCAAACGAGGTGCATGAATAAGACGGCAGTGATGGACATAGTTCCTGCGATACGTAACGGAAACGCTGATCGCTAGAGTAGGGCCTTGTGGCTCTTCACAAGTTAAAATTTTGTTAAATAAAAAAATAGTGTACCTTCTAGCAGAGAATAACTCGCGATGGAATAGTAAAGGAGTATGTTTGGTTCTTAAGGCGCCCGCCTGGTGGCCGTGTGTTTGTGTGAGTGAGGCACGTCGCCAAGGGCGATGTTGACCTGCTCAACTGGTGCGGTATCTTCTCTACAGCAAGACACTGCAGTGGTATCGTAGATCACTCGCCTGACTGTCACTTTCAGTGGTCACCCCATCTTCTTTTTGGTAAAAAGTTTTAAGCGAAGTCCAGTGCACCTTTACATCGTAGTTTCACAACAATTCCGTTAGTAGTTGTTTAGATATAATAGATTGAAAAACGCCGTTTTTAGCCATTTTGAGGGGCTCCAAAATGGTATTTTTAACTAACGTAATGTTTCCGATATAGTTTGAAGTGTTTGTTCTTTTCGTAAATGCACACAGAAACACGTTAAGAAGTTTTGTAGTAAAAATAATTCTGCTAGCACGCTGCAACGCTGGTTACAAGGCAGGGTCAGTTAACGGATTCCTTTCGCTACGCAGTGATCGCCGTTTCAATTTGTTGCACGTAGAGGCATTGTTTGGCATTTGGTACGCGTGCAGACTGCACTAAGTGTTCTGTTAACATCTCGTTAGTAATACAAAACAACCGTTAAGCCCGTTGCTTCAGGGTTTGTGCGAAGAACTGTCGACACATTCACACAGCTAGCTAACGTACGTTATACTGAAAAGAACATTATTTGTGAATTTACCACGCCCATGTTTAGGAGTGTCGATAAAGTAAATATAATAAAATTGTCCCCATGCATAAATTGAAACATTTATATACACGTTTAGAAAACAGTTTAATATAAACTAATGTTTAAAGTATGGTATATAATATTTGGTATGGGTGAAAAACTTCAGTAATTCTTTAGGAAGTTATTACAAAGGCTATGTGACTTTCTGTGTAAACATCAGGTTAAAATACCGACTCAGATTTGTGAGTGACAATGTACTCTTTAATCGTGAAGAAAAACTTATAATCACGTGTAAGTCTTAGTGCCTACGCCGGAGTCCAAATTAACCATCGCGAAAATGTGTTATGTAAAATGTATATACAATCGACGCATGCAAACTCTTTCGTGAACTATTCAAACACTTTATCTCAGAGAATAGAACATTTTCAGAGACCAATAGTCCTAGTGACTGTGGTTAATTTCTTTCGAACTTTAACTTGAAACAGTTTGTTATATAAAACATAGACTAGATTTTTAAATGTTTGTTGCAATGGGAGTATACAATGAGAATTTATTGGTTTGTGGACATACGTCATTGCTCATGTTTTGCTGATCAAACTTGTGTTGAATGACCAAGTACAAAAAAGAACAAAAAAACAGACAAAAACACACACAAAAAACAGGAAAAAAAAACAACCCCAGAGAAATTTTGTAAGTTTTTGAAAGTATTATATATATATATATATATATATATATATATATATATATATATATATATATATATATATATATAAAGAATTCTAAAGGTAGAATTCTTTGTCTAACACAAACAATAATTTAAAAAAAAATCGACATAATTCCTTTGGGATTTTTTTGTGAGTTTGTGTGTGTGTTGTAGGTTTTTTTTTTTTTTGTACTTTGTCATACCAATAAATTCTAACAACATAGACTAATATTTTGTACTAGTCCATTAGGCACCGTTTAAACATTTTTTTCGTAACCTTGAATGATAATCCTTTGACATCATATGTTTGTGATTCTATGTGTTTCTGTGTATCTGTATTGCATTTTTCTACAAGTGACATTGCATTTATCATTAAGTACGCCATGGCAAATTTTTCCGATGTGAATTAACTTATAAGTGTGAGGTAGATTAACCCTTGCAGTGCCTGCGCTTACTTTCGTAGACGGATTTTGCGGGAAATAATATGTATTACGTGCTCCACATTCAGGCAGCTGTAGCAACTGTCTCCCTTGCATGATGCTAAATATATGACGTCTCTGCAACTTTGTATTGATAATGGTTAACGGCAATGCAACATGCGTGTAGTTGTCTGATAGAACACAATTCAACATGTTATTTAATTGCAACCTTTGAAAACATAAAATAATATGTGACTAAAAGTTAACTCTTAACTTACATATTGATTTCGCTACATTAAATATTTTTATATGATAACTACTGATAATTGATATTTAATGTAGTGCCCAGTACGACCTATTAGAAGAGTGTATAGTCACCCATACATAAAAAAATTTGATTGTGGGGAAACTTAAATGACGAGGAAGTCATCAGTGCTAAATTTTACAAGTTGAACTGTAGTCAGTGCAGTTCCATTTTTGCTGTGAAACAGTTTTTATATCTTTTAATACTATGCCTGACTATTGCTAGGGCAACTCTTTGATGAAAATGTTTCTGTTCTTGAAGAAAAATCAGAAAGGTTTTAGTTTCATTGTTTTGCTGTCCGAGTTTACGAGAAACTTTTAAGGACTACTATGTGGACATGTGAACTATCAATTTGTTCCCTTTTTAAGGGGGATCAGTACCTGCAATCGTCGAACTCTTAAATTTTCTCTGAAAGTTCCACACAATGAGATTTTGAAATTTATCAAAACTTCCCGTTAAGCCTTAACAAATTGTCACTTCTTCACAACCTTTCTTAGTTTTTGACTAGTAATCATCCAAAGGAAGAAATAATTTTTTTTTGCTATGTGTGATCACATATATAGTATAGGCAATAGTAGTCAAGTAATCCAAACTGTATACAAAGTACGTAACTATTCTCTTTGCCTTGTAGAAACATAAAACACTAGAAAATTTGTCAGCCAAATTAAACTCGGAAGTTCCAATATTTCAAAATGTCAGGTACTGATACCCCTTAATATATATTTCTGTACACTGTTGAAATGGAAGCGACTATTCCTAAATCATGTTGCACATGTTTAAGGTCTTTGATTGTAACACAGTCAACTCGACATCTCATTGGCTGAAAGTTGACAAATAATGAACGTTCCAATGTGATATGAATCAATAGCACGCTGGTGTGTGAAAACGCAGAGAAAAATCGTGGTGGCGTCCTGCAGTGGCTTACACAGGCGTTTTTTTCCTCTAGTTTATCTTGACGTTTAGAATATGTGTGCAATCTTCATAGGAAGGTGGTTTCTTGGGGGCCGATTCAATATCGCTTTTTATGGGCGCAACGCAAAATTTGCACATTCGTTGTTTTTTGGTTGCGCATTTATGGAATTAAATACTCACACACAGCAATAGAAGACCCATTTTACTCGCTCTGCGCTTGCTCTGCGCTGCGTAGGTGCAAATAACGGGTAGTGATATTTAGGGACCCCTAATTTTCGCGAAAATAATTTTGCCCTACTTTGTTTCAGTGACTTACGTGCACATTGCTGTTCTGCTTCATAATGAGAGACCTGAAAAATTCGCGTTTTCTATTGGTTCCGAGCTATAATTCCAGCAACTGTTAGTTCGTGCCACTTTCGCAATTGGCCCGTGACTTATCTGACACTTGCTGTAAGTCGCTCAGCCAATAGTACAGAAGTAACTAAATGCAGGCCCGTATCACTGCGTCATAGAGCAGCCAGTGAGCAGATGTCTGTTTGAATACACACACATGTTCTTGGAGGATAGCCTACATGTCAGGGAACTCGCGAATTTTTCCCGTCTCTATTCATAATCATTGATTGGACGTCTTAGCTCTGACGTGTCTTGGGGTTTCACTGGCAAATCACAGACTAGTAGTTGTAGTAACGTTATTGTGATTGGCAAATTCAAATGAGAGACATTACTTCACAAAGACACGCTGCCAATAACCATGAAGTATAACTGCAGATATGCACGCAAGCCACTGTAACAAAGTGGGGTAAAATTCTTTTCGCGAAAATTAGGGGTCCCTAGTGATATTTAATCGGGGCCCTGGAAAGGGCTGCGATAGTGTGTGAGAGAGGCGTAGAATCAATGAAACGCTAGGGACTTTGCAAACCAGTGTACGTAATGCTATGTACAGATACGTAAAATTCTCAGCTATAATCAAGTTGGGGTTGAACGCCAAGAACGTACACTTCATTATCGCGTTTGTGATTAGCTGGCGGGTGTTACGACACGCCTTTGACACCTGCAGGCTAGTAGTAAATAAGGCAAGAATTCCCGCTTCTACGGTTACAATCCAATAGGGACAATAAGTTTTACGCGAAGATTTTTGCACCGCTTTGTTTCAATGCCATACGTGCGTACCTGCATCTCTGACTCGTGGCCAGTGATTGGATGTTGTAGAGCGTCTCGAGGTTATTTCCGCAAATCACAGACGTGTGGTGTCGGTGTTAAATTTGTTGTGATTGGTGTAGTCAAATGAAAGACGACTCTTCGCAAATAAACAGAGCTGACAACTACGAATCAGAACTGCAGATGTGCACGTAAGGCAGTGACATAAGTTAGTACAAAAATATTGTCACCAGAAACCAATGACTCTAATATTGCAGAATCGCCTCTATCTCAAGCCCCTCCACTTGCGTGTAGGTATTTACTATTGTTTTGTTCCAGTGCAGCTCAAAGCGGCAACTGTATAATTTTATTTTTGGGAAATACAGTGTAAAGTCCAACACATGTTTCTGTCTATTTTGTTTTACCAATCAGATTGATGTTTTCCCGGATGAAGCAGCCTGAAAAAGCGAAGGAGCTGTAAGGTCGACCTTGAAGCGCGCATCAAATGCCGCGTCGCCTCAACGAGCCAAGCGCTGAACTATCGTGCAAGCTTCTCGCCGAACCGTTTTTACTGTGGGACATTAAGCGGTACCATATAATTTTATTTGTGGAAAGTCTGTTACAAAGTTCAGTGCACATCGCAATTTGAGTTTCACATACATCCGGTTAGAACATTTTGAAATGCGGCAGTCTTAAAATGCCGTTTTTAGCCGTATTGAAGGGCTTAGAAACTGTGTTATTACGGATAGAAGTGATGGTTTATCGCGGAAAAACTTGGCTATTTGCTGGGTTTCAACGCACGTTCAGCTTACCAGAAGATTACTGGCTTTCGCTCGTACGTGAAGCTGTTACCCTATTTGACTGAGCAAATAAAAATCCAGATATTGTAATATTTGATGCCTGTTATTGGTCTGCAGACAGCTATGCTGTGTCTCAGCCAATCATGTATGTTGCAAGAAACTACAGCGTTTTCAAATGTTCGTACAGAAACATTTTCGCGATATACCATCATCTCCAACTGTGGAACTTTACGCGGTGACCATATAATTTTATTGCTGGAAAGTCTAGCAAATTTCAGTGGACGGTTGTACCTGAGGTTCACATACCTCGTGTTAATACATTTTGAAGTACGGCAGTCTGAAAAGGACGTTTTTGCTATGTTGGATGACTTGAAAACATTTTTTTTTAATGAGCATGATGTTTTAACAATGACATTCCTACCCTGTTCTAAGTGGGGTTTCTTTTCGTACATATGTACAATAGGCACATGTGGAATAGTTCCGTTAAAAAAAAAACGTTATTTCCCGAACATTACAACTAATTTGAAGCGCGTGGTAAGCGGTGCACTTAAGTAATTTAGTTTGTTCAAGAAAAGTAACCTGGAAGATATTTCAAACGCAGTTAGGGTGGCCAGGTAAGATAGATAAGCACAAGTAAGTAGGTGTAGCTCATAAAACCTCAGTTCCGGAACGTGGACGCTGTTCTCCAGCCAGTGTGAAGATTGTAGGTCATCGTCCTGATCGCGCTGTCATGGGCCGACAACTTGGCTGCTCTGACCAATGGGAGCCCGCCACCTTGACCGGGGGATACAGGTTTAATGTCCCGGAAGGCCAGCGCTCCCTCCATCCGCCCGCGCAGCACCCTTACTTGCTAAAGTAATGTATCACACAGCGTACCTTTGCTTCATTCTTCGTCTTGCTCTTCTTTCTTGCGTTCATTTGCAGATACTAGGCTTTATGCCTGTGTTCTTGTAAAACCTGCCCTCCTCGCCATTTAGAAGTGTCTCTGACCCAAGTTACCTTTTGAGCCCTGAGACTTTCCTTGTAAGGTAGGCGGCTGGTCGTTGAACCCTGGAAACTGCAGAATTTCAAGAAATTACGCGAGGATCTTGTCTCGAATAACAATTTAAAAGTATTATTTACTGTGATATCAAATGTTAACTTTTGAGTACGGTATAATCTATACACTTTGATTCTACGTAACGGCGCCGTCTACCCGCGCGTGAGAGGCTCAAAAGCGACGGAGCAGTAAGGTCGACCTTGAAGCGCGCAACAAATGCCGCGTCGCCTCAACGAGCCAAGCGCTGAACTAGCTTGCAAGGTTCCCGCTGAACCGTTTTTACTATGGGACTTTCAGCGACAACACTATCATTTTATCTTACGCGACGAAAGGGAAAGAGTCGTACTAAAGGTCTATAATATTCAGAATATCGTGAAAATGATTACTCTTACATAAAAATCAGCGTCAAAAGTCCCGATTCGGTCACTTTCACACCAAAATAAATACTTGTTAGGAACGATAACAGTTAATGGCAAAATTATAGACCTGTACTAAGATCCTTAAATGCTTTTCGTAGCCTAACCGCGTGACAACATCTTGAATGGTTTTCGAATGAAATCAGGATTGTTAAAGGTCTGCGCGCCTCTTCACGATTCTAGTAGACGGCGCCCTTAAGGTGACTGGGTTTAAGTTAAAAATGGCCAGAAACTTTAAGCAGGGACCCCTATTTTTCGCGAAAAGAATTTTGCCCTAGTTTGTTTCAGTGCCTCACGTGCACATCTGCAGTTCTGCTTCATGGTTATTAGCAGCGTGTCTGTGTGAAGAGCCGTATCTCATTTGGCTGAGCCAATTACAAAAACTTTCCTGCAACACCACACGTCTGTGATTTGACGGTAGAATCCCAAGGCTCGTGACAGTTAAAATATCCAATCACTGACTACGAAGCAGAACTGCAGATGTGCACGTAAGACACCGAAACAAAGTGAGGCAAAACTCTTTTTTGCAAAAAACAGGGGTCCCTGTTTATCGCCAAAATCTGGTGTTCCTAACTTCTGCGAATGTTTGCAAGTCACTTGACCGTCACTGACGCCAGTGCCACAGACTAGATAGTAATACAGACGTGAAATGACGTGGCGGTTCATTTGATACGGGCGAACTTTGCCGCTTATTGGCTGCCCGAGGTTGTTGATACCAGCCCCATGTATATTTGGCTCCTGCATGTTACGACAGATGTCTTATTGTTTAAGGTACGCCAATTTCATGGTTTCATCTGGCAGTAGCCTAGATTGCTCAGTCCTGTACACGCTCTGGATACAGTCGATTATTAATTGGCTTACAACATTACAAGCGATAGCTCTATGAATCATTTCCTTATTTACTACTGGCTTGCAGTAGTCAAATGCGTTTCGTGACAGCCGCCAGCTAATCACACACGTGATTATGAAGTATATATTTTTGGCGTTCAACCTGACCTGGAATGTATTTGCGAAATTGACGTACCTCTACTTATTGTCCTGGCTGCCGGCCAGCAGGACAGCTGCCTCACGCTGATTGGCAGGAGGCATTTCCACCATGTTGCTGGCCAGGGAAGCCATTTTGCTGGCGTGTGTGAGTGAGTTCGCCGTTCTACGCTATTTCATTTCTGTGTACCTAAATATTCTGTGTTTGCCGTCCTACCTGCTAATTTCGCTTCTGTATTCGTAAAAAATACGTGACAGTGCGGTAGGCCTAACTGGAACAGAGGAAGTAGGGGCGGTACACCAGACGTTTGTCCGCTACTCTTCCTTGGTTCTCGACGTCCGGTCGACCCTAATGACGAGCCTGGACGGTGAGTCCTCTACGCTGATGGTGTTTCTGTGTTCTCGCGGCCGGCGGAAACTTCGACCCAAGGTCGTGGCATTGATGTCCTGCGCGCCGCACGAGGAGTCGCTTAGCAGGGGTTTCACAACGCCGGGAGCGGAAGACAAGGCAGCAGGTTGAATGGTTGTGAGGATTCACCGAGGTGACGAATGTCGCCTGCTGAGAGCCACGCACATAAGAGACGAAGAAGCAACTGACGAGAAAGCAAGTATCGGCCTTATTGCCCACGCGCTTTGAGGCCCCGAACACTACGGACACCTAATTTTCGCGCACATATGATCTTACCAGCTTGTGTTAATGTTTTACGTGCACTTCCGCAGCTCAGCTTCGTTGTTACTGGCTGCGAGTGTTTGTGCAGAGGCGTGGCTTATTTGGCTGAGCCAATCAGGATTAGGCAACTGCGACACTACACGTCTATGATTTGCGGATACAGCCCTGAGACGCTTGACATTGAAGTAGATTGGTCCAATTGACATACTTTATTTTTAAAGTTGTGATACAGTGCACATATGAACTTGAGCACATTTGTTGGAGTCGCATAATGAGTATTTTAAATTTTAGGAGTAATTTTTGTTGTTTAAATTCCCTAGAACATATGGTAACGAAGAAGATGAATAGTAGTAATGTCATGCATGAGTTCTATAGAATCAATTTTCAAAAGATTTTCCCTGCAGATTGTAAAAAAAAATTAGGGTAATTTTATCACAAAAATTGCGACACAGTGTTGCCAAGTTTCACCAGCCTGTTATAATTTTTATTTCATTTATTATTTATACTTTAGAGGGTTTATTTACGCCCCCCCCCCTTTTCCCGTTTTATGCCATTAGACTTAATAGGGACGGCTTACAAACTATTTAAACCTATGTAAACGAACAAACATCTATGCACGTGCTAGGATTCGAACCTAGGACCACGCTGCGGAGGCAGGTTTGTTTAAATTACTGACGTCCACACACGCAGTTATACTTCGCGGTAATTGACAGCGTGTCTTCGTGCAGTGACGCCTGTTACTTTAATGTGCCAATCAGGACAAAGTTACTGCGAGCACACGACGTCCAGTCACTGAGCTTCAAATCCGCACGTGAGGCATTAAAACATATAGTTGGTGGGAAAATATTTTCGCGGATATCCAAAATCCCTAGTGACGATGATTCGTTGGTGTTGCAATGCTGTATTGTCTCCGCACTGATGTCTGCTGTGTAAACAAATAATATTAATCACATTTTCGGGAAACCTAATTCTGTGCCAGACTGTACTGGCGCAAAGGCGATGGACATGGCGTCACCGTTCTAACATGGCTTCCAAACTCTCGCAGAGTGAAACAAATGTCTTTAGCGCACTTCTGTGTTACGTAAACTCTCAAGGCAACGCGGCAATAGCTTTCAAGGGAGAGTGAGAAAGGAAATTTGCATTCTGTTCCCACGCGAGTCAGAATTCCAGCACGGATGGAACGAGGAGCCTGACTAGGTATGTACTTTCAAGACTTTGCTGGAGATGTATTAATCCAAAAGGCGCTAAGGTATAACCAGAGCGATATTCTACCATAGATATTTCCTATGGGTAGGGACTGGAAAATTTCGCGAACTCAATTACCTGTAGGTTAGAATCAATTGTAGTATGCATAATCAAGCCCCGTCTATTCGTTCATTATCTGCTGTTCCACTGAGTAGCAACTAGTGGACAAATAGTCGGGGCTTGAGTATGCTAAGTACATTGGATTCTAGCCTGCAGATCATTGAATTCGCGAAATTTTTCCGTCCCTACCTCAAATTTTTGACAGTTCTGAAGACTATACAGTGTACACATTTTAACAGGAAAGTACTATTAATTTTGATGAACTGGACAGTTTGAGAGCCATCTAAGTGCATTTGTGCAATAGTCATTTGTGGTAGAGAAAAACAGTGCTTATTTCATAGAAATTGCTGTAAAAAGAAATGCCGACACGAATGTCGAAAAATTGAATTCTTTCATGAGATAAGTTATGAGTTTACATTGAGATCGATTTGAAAGTACGAATTGAAACTGTGCGATACACAGATGTTAAGAAAAACTCAGGAAGAAGGGTTTTTTGAAAGCATTTATTGAGAACTGAAAACGTAATTTCATGTCGTATAATACGAACAATTCGAACTCTCGGTTAACTCATTTACAATTGAGAGTTCGAACCAAATATCACTAGAGATCCTGAAATTTCGCGTATTCATCAGAGAAGAAATTAGATTCCAAAGTCCTGTACACGTTCAATACTGTCGCGGTTAGGCCACTGTTACTGTAACTCTTCCTTGTGGACAGTGAACCAATAGCATAGCTTCATGAAAATACTCACTGACTCGCAAGCTACCTTGTCACATGTACAACTAGCCACTCACTGGAGCAGCAGGCAATGCACTAGTATCTGAAGACATAGTGTATACAGTACTGTGGAGTCTAACCTGATGGTCGTTGAATGTGAGAAATATCCGGGTCTCTAGTTATCACACTTGCTCAAAATAGGAACCAGCAACATTGCAGTCTGGCGAAACATCTGCCTTCTCGCTAGAGACACGATTATGTCGTGAAAAGATACTACATATACGCCATCTCTGACTTTTATATTCGTCTCTATTCCGCGCCCATTTCTACAGAATCTTTTAAGCTATTTTTTACCCTGAAAACTGTGAGCAAAAAAAAACTTTTTTTTGCACCAAAATACTTGAAAACGACTATCCACAATTTTTTTACCTGCAATTTTATTCAGTTAGCAATATTTGAGTGGATTGTTGTCACTAGAGACCTAAAAATTCGCGTTTTCTTTCAGGCGCAAGCTAGAATTAAAGTAACTGTAAGTTCGCGCTACTTTCACGGATGGCCGTTGACTTATTTGACTCCACCTTGAAGTCGATGAGCCTATAGCAACAATATAACTATATGCGGGCCCATTTTACTGTGTCAGCGAGCAGCTAATGAACAGTTGTTGTCTACTTGAGCTCACAGAGATTCTTGCAGGCTAGCCTATAGGACAGTAAACTCGCGAATTTTTCCGGTCTCTAGTTATCACTAGAGACCCCTAATTTTCGCGAGAAAAATTTTGCTCCACTTTGTTTCAGTGACTTACGTGCACATCTGCAGTTCTGCTTCATAATCAGTTATTGGACGTCTTAGCTCTGACGTGTCTTGGGGTTTTACTGGCAAATCACAGACTTGTGAAGTTGTAGTAACGTTATTGTGATTGGTGCAGTCAAATGAGAGACATTACTTCACAAAAACACGCAGCCAATATCCATAAAGTAGAAATGCAAATATTAAGTCACTGAAACAAAATGGGGCAAAATTCTTTTCGCGAAAATTAGAGGTCCCTAGTTCACGCGAAAGGTTACTGAGCCCCACCGTATCTAATTTAACATGTAACACCTTATCCTTGTTGCCGTTAGTCGGGATCCTTCTGTCGAATATTCTTGTGAATACGGACTGCTTCTCCTATCTCATATGTTCTCCACCAAGTCCAAGGAAAGTTTCTTTATCCATGGCGCAAGTCAGCCTACTTAACTGCGCGACCTTGGAGGATGTCCGCTATGAAGCCACTGTGTGCTTACACACAACTTCCTCTACACCACTGCAGGAAAACATCGTCACGTTGGCACGAAAAATTACACCAGTAACAACAACATAATTGACAGTATCATCAACCTATAAGGCCGACTACTGAACGCAACATCTGTTTACTATACGGGTTAAAATACATTACAGTGATGCTTGTATCTGATAACTAGAGACCGGAAAAATTCGCGGGTTCACTGACATGTAGACTAGTCTCCAAGAATATTTGTGAAATCGTACAGATAGCAGTTGTTTATTAGCTGCTCGATGACACAGTCAAATGGACCTGTATTCAGCTACAGTTTTATTATTGGCTCAGCTACTTCCAAGAAGTGTCGAGTAAGTCAACGGCCAATTATGAACGTGATACATGCCTATAGTTGCTGGAGTTCTAGCTAGCGCCTAAAAGAAAACGCGAATTTTTCAGGTCTCTACTGATAACTCTTGGGACGCGATGATGAAAGGGCCCATAGCATTCGAAATTGAGGTCTATAACCATACTGCACTTTGCTACAGTGACGAGTTCAGTAAAAGTCTTACAGTAAAACGTTACGGTGTTTACGACATGGTTGTAGAGGCTATATATGATAATATAGGCGATTCAAGATAAAGTGCGCGCTCAAGAAAGCCCTGCTATGTTTCTATTTTCAGCCAATTCGTATCTTTCCGCACGTAACAGCTAACGACTGGAAATGTCTGGCTCTCTGGACACGTCATTTGATGCTTGCGGGTTTAAAATAATCTGTCAAGTTGGTAGTAATCTATACAGTTAAAAAAAAAAGTTTATCAAGTACGTAAAACAAAAATATGTCGAATTATTAGGGCCCGGAAAATTTGCGCGGGTTCAATGACCTGCATACTAGAATCCATTCTGCTATGCACATTCAAGTCCCCGTCTGTTTGTTCATTCTACGTTGTTCCACTGAGTAGCAGCTAGTAGACTAATGGTCGGGGCTTGAGTATACACAGAACAGTCCATTCTAACATGCAGGTAATTGAATCCGCGAATTTTTCCGGATTCTACGAACTATACTTGATTCCAGTATTGTGGCATTTAAATATGAAAACACACAGAACCATACGGTAATTCGCTGCCAACCATACAAGTAGTACGGTAACTATTGCTAATGTTAAATTATATGCAGTAATGCCCAGTTATTTTTTTCTAAGGATAAATCTTTAGTGCTCACTTAATTCCGAACGACCTATGCGTACAGACACTGGAAATTCGCGAAAATATTTAACATAGTCTCCAATAAACTGTAGTATCTCAATAGTAACACGTGTGAACAGTTTTCTGGCAAATCACACACGTTCTGTGTTAAAACTATACAGTTCTAATTGGGTTTGTTGAAGAGGGACACAGTACTTCATATAAGGATAGCCAATATAGATGCAAAACCTTCAGTGTTATACATAGCATGTTGGAGCCTAGCAAGAAATCAACTTTTCCCGCGATTTACCAGTGTCTCTACCTATGCGTGCGCCGGCCGGCGTCGCCCGTAGCGCCAAATAAGTTACCGCGTCACACATAAACACCACCTTCATCAGACGGCGTCCGTAAGCAAACAGCACCTACGTAAGGGCCATAACACAATATGACTGTGAAGTCCGGACGACCTAAACGACAGCTGGTATAGCTCGCCGTCCACGTTGTCTCTGGGATCTCTGTAAACATGCTCGGCTTACGAGGCTTCTCGGCATGTCTGTTACTCATTAATTAATCACGCCTGGCAAGTGATCGTCCTCTGTCACGTCACAAGCGCTGCTCTGAGGACATTAATGAGCGCCACACGAAGATTAGCGGCAGTGTCCGTGTACAACGTATATGCTTGCTTCATCTTACGAAGTCTGTATTGTCTGCTCAGAGACCCGGAAATTTTAAATTTCTCGGGTTCAACGACCAGCCGGCTGGACTCCACAGTCCTGTGCACACTCTGTCTTCAGCTATACTTGCTCATTGGCCACAGAATATTTATAAATACAGAAGTGAAATAGCCAGTAGAATAGCGAACTCAGTCACACACGCCAACAAAATGGCTTCCCTGGCCAGCAACATGGCGGAAACACCTACCGTCAATCAGCGTAAGACAGCTGCTCTGCTAGCTAGCAGCCAGGCCAATAGGAAACACGTAGTAACATACAGGAGCCAAACATACAAGGGGCTGGTATCAACAGCCTCGGGCAGCCAATAAGCGGCCAAGTTCGCCCATATCAAATGAGCCGCCACGTCATTTCATGTCTGTATTACTATTTAGTCTGTGCTCATTGGCTGCGGCTACAGTGAGTGACCTGTTATACATGTGACAAGGTAGCTTGCGAGTCAGCGAGTATCTTCATGCATGTCTTCTATTGGTTCGTAGTTCTCAAGGAAGAGTTTCAGTAACAGTGGTCCAACAGCGATAGCTAGGGACCCCTGTTTTTCGCGAAAAGATTTTTGCCCCAGTTGGTTTCAGTGCCTTACGTACACGTCTGTAATTCTGCTTCATGGTTATTGGCAGAGTGTCTATGTGAATAGCCGTATCTTATTTGACTGAGTCAATTACAATAACGTTCGAGCAACACCACGCGTCTGTGATTTGCCGGTAGAATCCCAAGGCTCGTGAGAATTAAAACATCCAATAATTGACCACGAAGCAGAACTGCAGATGTGCACGTGAGGCACTGAAACAAAGTGGGGCAAAATTATTTTCGCGAAAACCGGGGGTCCCTAGCGGCAGTAATTAACGTGTACAGGGCTTTGGAATCTAATGTTTTCTCAATGAATACGTAAAATTTTCGGGCCTCTAATCATTACTTCGGTTATGTTGTTGATTATAACATTATTTTTACAGATAACTCTAAATGTTTTACTTTGTGTGTGAAACTGCGCTCAAAAATGTTATTAATCTTGCCGCAGAGCAAGTGTTAGGAAATATTCCTCAACCTTGTGAGAAAAACATGTTTTCCTTTACGTGTGTAGCAAATATATACGGTATACGAAAGAGTCCTGGAAAATTCGCACATTTTTTTCTGGAACAACCTAGAAGTCAAGCAACGTGATACATTCGCACTTGTCACTTGACATATCTGTACAGCCGCTGTTTCACCAAATTGTTTGAATGCCTTACAGTAAGGTTAATTCTGCTACATGTTAGAAAGAAAATGTGTTTTCTTATGGGAGAGTTTGGCACAGGGAAAATTTCTGCCGCTAGTTTCGCTGTGATCGCCAAGGGACCAGAAAAATACGAACTGTAGTAAAACCAAATTAAAACAGGCTTGGAAGCGACATACGTCATTTAACTTAATTCTAAAGTGAAATAAATCAATTTCGCGATTTAAATAATCAACTTAATGTAACTTAAAATTCAGGACAGCTCTATAATTGGTCAGTTTGCACTCCTTACTGCTACCAGCGCCCAAGCGGCAGAAATTGTCCCTGTGACAAACTTTTAGCATTGATCTTTCTAACCTGTAGTAGCATTAACCTAAGCTTACTTACGGCTATGGCTACAGTTCTGCTTTTGGGTCAGTGATTGGTAGGGAAAGGAAGTTGTTGCGAAAGTAATACTGTATATTATTACGTACACATGTATGGTATGTTTGTTGGCTGGGTATATTTGTGCAGGGTCATTCTTCATTTGACAGTGCGACACCACACGTCTGTGATTTGTGGGTAGAACCAGGGTGGAGGGGTGTGACACTGGATAGGGCCTATGCACCTCTTATTTTCTGTAAACGATTTCGTGTGTGCTAATATATAAACATCACTATAAGATATTGCAATATATTAACATAAATAATATTTGTAGTTAATTGCCATATATTATAGTGCTAATTTCGAAATCTATACGGATTAAACCTTTTGTTTTGTTGCAAAAACTGTTTGAAGAATCTTGATGTATATTGATAGTCTCCACAATTTTTGTAGTGGTACGCCCGAGGATTGTGTAATGGTACGTCGCCATTTTACGTTACAATCGCTCGTTGTATGGTTACGATGCGTCAACTTTTATTGTACCAAACAGTTTGTTTTAATTAGACCTGGATTTTTAGTTTAAAATTCTGGGTACATTTTCTTTTTGCTAACTCTAGGTTTTAATTGTACCAATTATATGTGATTTCATGGCCTAAGTTTCTTTCTGCATTAAAAACGTTTTTACGACTGATGTTAACCTAGCAGAGTGGTAGAGTGTTGTGTCCCACATGCTGTATGTAGTTTTAATAATAATAATAACAACAGACTTCGATTGTATATAACTATTAGGTACTATTTATGAACAGTATTTAGATCAGATGTCAGATTTACTCGTGTGATTGCATACAATTTAAAAATTGCATTAACCAAATCAAGAACCATGCAACTTGGAATAAAAACATACTAAAAATACAAGATTACGAAACATTCAAATGACAATATTTTAGATAAATTATATTTTTAAAAAGTTTATCAAGACTATGGTAGTGTTTCGTGCGTCATTGTGAGTACTAACAGAACATTTACGTCGAGAGAACATGTAATTTTTCTGTTGCGTGGTTGGTCTATTCACCAAAACTCAGTGGCAGTATTTATTTGTCAGAAGCTTAGAGAGCGCTGAACCAATGAGAAAGAAGCAGCTATATACAGACCCAATGAAGTTGTATGACTGTATCAGCAAGAACTGATGTCTGCTAGTGTATACAAATATTGTTGTAATCTAGCTTACAGGTCAGCGAGCCTATGTTTACTACAGCAAAATTCTCTTACATAACTCAGAGATATCGGTAGCCGGAAAGAAAAAACAGCCTAAGAGTAATATACGTACGTCATCATCAGTTGGCATTTTCTTCGCAATCTGCCATCTGTTAGGCTAACTTTTGTGGTTGTTGTTATTGCAGCGTGGTAGACAATTCGACGACATTTTTATTGGATTACTGCGTAAACGTCGAGCTTGCTTCCAATAGTTATCTTCATTATCGTATCGTGTGATACTACCGTTTAAAAGGTTGGGGTTTATTTATTTTATGTTTGTTATTTTTTGTTCATCTATGTCCTTTTGAGTACGTAAACCGTGAAAGAAAAAAATATGTTAAGCGGCAAATATACACGCATATATTCACAATAGTGACTGTTCTTTGTGGTCTCTCTCTCTAGGTCGACTTCCAGTTGTCATGTCTTCTTGGCGATATTTTGGTAATTAGTGCTGCTTATCATTGTTTGACACGAGTGGTTGTACTGTATACTTACCTCGATACATGGTTTACGTACAGTAGTACCAACTCCTCGGCTTACACTTTCACTATTAGAGAGCAAGGAATTCCCTAAAGTCTTGTTATTACACGCGAGTAGTTGTGCTTTTGTGACATGATTTTACGTTTCGAACGATCTAAGCCCTTTAAACAGTTCGTTATAGAAATTGTATTTTATTTAGTAACTCAGTAGTTATGAATTAGCATTCTTCTTTTTGAACATTCTCATATATTTTTATTTTACAAAGTTCGATGCATATTAAAAACTAAATGTTAAATCAACAAATACACTATTATTAGTGATTGTTCATCGCGGGAAAACTTGACTGTCTGCTGGGTTTCAACACACGTTCAGCTTACCAGAAGATTACCGGCTTTCGCTTATTCGTAGAACTGTTGCCCTATTTGACTAAGCTAATAAGAATTCCGCTATTGAAATGCGTGATGCCTATCATTGGTCTGCAGAAAGCCGTTGTGTCAGACGTATATCACCAAATCTTTATTGTCACAAGAAATTACAGTATTTTTCGCGATATACCATCATCAATAGTCATTATTTTAATTTTCGATATTGGATCAGTTGACAGTTTAATTTATTAAAAAGTGCTGATTGGAACACGGTTAGAGGTTCTAAGTCATATCAAACTGAAATGGGAGACGTATTGGTGTCACAGGCTATGATGTTTTGTGTGATTCCTATACAGTACTAATGTGTGAAATTTTTCCAAATTTACATTTGTTATTTTTATCTTATTTTCGGATTGGTGTCTCTTTTATTAAAATAGTATGTCTGTGAATATCTTGAAGTCATTGCATATTTAAATATTTTTATGGTGGATGTTGCTTTATCATTCCACCCGGACATCCTCTAAATTACCAACAGAAACAGGAGAATGTTAACTTCTTCTCTTTTGGTCACGGAATTGCATTCTCGTACTTTTTGTCCTTTAAAGAATAATTTCAGTACATCTAGTAGCTATTTCTGGAATGCATTCGTGATCTGACATTATTGAAGCTTCCACATGCATGCGTACTTATTTTCTCCTGCTTTGTTTGGATCTTCATTTCTAGAAAACCAACGTTACAGCACCACCAGCACTGAAACGCATAATTTTTACCTAATTTTTTGTAGCAGTAAACTTCATAGTTTTTCAAAAATTTGCAGCCAAAGCATCACCAATTGTGTTGTGAAAACAAACCAAAATCAAGCCAAACTTTTTTTTTTTTTTTTGCGAATGAATGATATATTATTTTGCAAAACACGTACATAAAATGTGCAGCGTATGACTGATCTTAGTCATAATTTTTTTGAAAGCATTCCGTTAAAAATTTTTTGAATTTTTTTTGCATAAATGTGATAAGAAACCTGGTATTGCCGTAAACTGCGATTTCGAGTTAATTTCTAGAGCTGGAGATTTATGGTGAAAAGAATTATGCAACATTTTGTATCAACTCATAACGCTTACATATGCACCTCTACTTCGTGGTTATTGGTATATTTTGAGAAGTAGTTCATTCGACTGTGCCAATAAGAATAAAGTTACTGCGACACCACACATATGTGATTTGCGGGTAGATCCCTAGACGTTGAGAGTAAAAACCGAACCGGCCAATCACTGACCATGAAGCAGGGCTGCATATGTGCACATGAGGCATTGAAACAAAATGTTGCATAATTATTCTCACCTCAAATCACCAGCTTGCCATATCAGCGCTTAAGGTCTTGTTACGAAGTTTTGCAGTGATTTCGAAAATATTTTTTTGTTGCTACCTAATACTCATACCAAAATTTCGTTGCACAGTTTTGACACTTATATGTTATAATTTGTAGCTGAATTTTTTTGTACAATTATACTGAACGGTTTTTTAGATTTCATTACCCAAAGTGCCACGTTTTTCGTCGTGAAAATAAGAAAAAATTAAGGATATTATTTTTTTGCTGGCGAATGGTACATTATTAAAAAAACGCGTCCACAGTATTGTGCATCGTGTGATTGCACATTGACTGAAATTTTTTCAAAACTTTTGGTTAAAAAATATTTGAGTTATTGGCACCAGTCTGAAAAAAACTCGGGAACAAGTCCTTAAAATAAATGTTTCCTTAATTTTCTTGGCTTCTGAAGTATTACCCTGCATCGACCTAAGGATGGCAACTTCAAGGACTGCTGAAATGTTGTCCAAGAAGCAACACAATGCGCAGTTCAACCCCAGGAGCCAAGAAAATGACGACAATGGCCGCGGAAGCCTGCAATCTATGCCAAATGTTTCCTCCCGGATTTTCTCATGTGGGAATCGTGCCGGACGATGTCGCTGGTCGGCGGGTTTTCTCGGGTATCTCCCGTTTCTCCCACCTTTTCATTCCATCATGTCACCCCTCACCAGCGCTTTTACGATAATTATTATTTTAAGTTTAGACGAAGGAAGATACAAGAAAATATGTCTGGCGGTTTTGTTAAAAATAGTATTTGTCGTGATAGCTAATTTTCCCAAGCCAAGAAATCATACGGCTCCGACAGAAAATTAAACTAACCATAATTTCCTTAATTGCATAATTAGCCAAAACCGTAGTATTTACTGCCTTGAAAAATTCATCGAGCATGGAGAAGATTTTTTTAAACAAAACTGTCAGACAGATTTTTTTTAATGTTTGCTTTCGTTTAGGCGTAAAAAAATTAATATCGCGAAAATAGGAGAAACAGAAGAGCTGGCCTGAAGTGCTGACCAAAATATCTTCACGGTTGATGACAATCGTTGCATCTTCCACACAAACAAGGCGCCAGTCGAAGAATGGACACCAAAAACATTTAGGAAATAAGTATAGAAATAACGAAGATGAGAGACGCAGTTTCTTGATGAGTACAACTCTGGCTTTCGTAAAACCTGAAGATGTTTGTGAAGCACGATTCTTAATTCATGAAGAAGCATTCTCAAAGACATTCCGTCGATATATAATTCCTTCGAGCGCCGGCTTGAAAAATTAAGCCAAACTTTTGCAACGATGGACAGCGAACTGATAACCAGTAGAGCGTTGGAACAGTAAAATTAACTACGCACAAATTAACAGACCACACTCGAAAATAAATCACTCTATTTCTTGCCTGAAATGTAAGCTTGAAGCACCAGCATAATGAGCATAAAGATGAAGTTAGGTTTATGTAGCAGTGAAGAAAGAAATATTTCTCTGATGGCAGTACAGATGGAAATATTCAGTGAAGCCTCGAAAAGTACGAAAATATAGACGATTAAATATAAATCATCTCAAACACTACAGACTAAACATAATATGAATATTACGATTCAAATCCACGTTGATAAGGCTAGTAAACAATATCGTAATTGTTGAAGAAATTTCGTCAATAATTAAAACTGAACTTTTTATTATTTGGTGGTGCTAAATTATTTTATTCGCGGATGCTTCAGGTTATATACCGTTCTGCTTGTTAGATATTCATTGAGTTTTAATGATTTTGGTTCTCTTGTGAGTTTCAACACTCGCTAACACAATCACTGAATCCGTTAAAATTATTCCGTTAAACGTCATGTCAAGTGTTTTTGAGGTTGGAACTGAAAGCTAGCTGGACTGGTTGGTTTTATCCCTGTATCTCGGTTACGGTCGAGTTGTCAAAACACGCGAATGTTTGTGTTTACTACCAGAGAGTAGAGTTAGCTCGGCGGTAGCTAGGGTACGCTCACCTGCTAGCTGTCCTAATCGGCGTCGCTTCCTGGGGCGGTGGGAACCTGTGCGTTGCCAACTTAGTTGGTTTCCAACCAAGCTGGTTGTTTCCATGTCACTTTGTAAATAATATAGCATTGATTTGGAGCTGTTAGTTGTGAATCTGGTGGTTTTTAAATTACACCTGGTTGATGTTTTTTTTCTTTATTGTGGCACGTGCAATGTATTGATTTTATATAATCCTGTAGAAACATGATTTACAAGTAATTACATTTAGTGTGCTTGATTTTAACGATTGGTTACATATCTTTGTACCAAGACTTTTCCTGCTTGAATAAACCAACTATAATATAATTATTTAAATTCTAAACTGATGTGGTTTGAGGGTAGGTTCACAGGGGCGTATTTAAGAGGGGTGAGGAATAAGGGGAAGTGTTCCCCTCCCTTTCACCCAAATTCCTACTGGCAAATTAAGATGAAATTCTCAATTTAGGAAATATTTTACCAATGTTCCAGGTAATGGATCTAATGTGCATTTGAACTGCAATTTTTTTTTCTATTTTGTCCTGATTCGCATTCGAAAACTGTAAAGGCACTTTTGCGAAACTTGGTCCAAGAAATTTAAAAGTTTTTTCGTTCATCGCTCCCCCCCCCCCCTCACCACCTCCTTTCTTGTTTTCTGTGGGGCACAATTAATGTCAAACAAGAGTGCGGCAGGACTTCTCACATAAACTGTTGTTTTCGGAGATGAAAGAATTTAAAATACCACCCCTACGTGTTCACGTTATCAGTAGCTAAAATCTTACGCTATCACACATTCAGTTCACCAAGTTGCATTCTATTAGATCCACAATACCATGGCACTGAGCTGTCTTAATTCATGAGGTTGCCCAGTTGGGACTTTATTCGTACACCACTGCATTGCTAGTACTAAATCTGAGACAAATAATGACCCGAATATCAGATAGAATAATTTTGGATTTTCGGCTATTGGATCGTGAGTTGTATTTTAAAAATCTGCATTGAAAAAAGCGTGGGCTTGAAATATCGTCCGAGTTGAGGACTACATGATCATAGGAAGACTAGTGGCGCTGTGCTGTCCCTCGATGGTCATACTTATTCATTCTTATTTTCCTCTAGACAGGCACCAAGCCAATAACTTTTAGTTGTTTTGTCAGTGTTTCTGGTTGACAAATAATGTTGTGCAGTTGGCGGCAGTGTTGGGAATAGTCAGTCCTGCACTCGTCGCGGCCGAGTGCGCACCAGGTCCTGTGAATAAGGTCGCAGAGAACAAAGGACGGTCAGACCGCCCTCCCCCTCCACCCAGTACACGTGTCGGCCCGCACGCACACACGTGCCCTATCGTCAGCGTGTTGGAGGGGAGGTTATTGCGCAGGGGAGGGAGAACAAGGGGGAGCTGATTGCCCTCCCTCCACCCACCCCTACAACCACAGCACAGGGTACACTCCCTGCCAGAGGCGAGGAGACACGTACGACTAATTACCAGCGAGCAAACACAGCAACCTCGTGTTACCCATAGTAATGCAAAGCCTGCCCGATGTTCCCGGTCACAAATGTCGCACCCCGCGGTAATTCTAGAGGATTCTCTCATCCCTCCCTGGCTTACAATGGCGCGGTTGCCAGGTCGCCGGCGTGCGATCACGATGCGAGTGCTTTTGTGTGAATATCGTGTAAGCGTAGGGTGATTTTAGATTACACCCCGCCTCGTGACGTTGTTCATATTCTGGCAAAAAGTGTAGTCTATGGCTCTGTCTAGGAAGCTTGCAGTACGGGGTTGAAGCGTGAAGTCAATTTAAAATTAATAGCTTCTCAATTTATCAATTTTAAATTACTTTAAAAAAAATTATTCTACGTGAAATTTCTGGACTAATGCTGCCATATAAGAAACTCTGTCATTATTTAATACTTCAAAACTTTAAAGTGAAGTATAATTAAAATGTGTGTGTGTGTGTGTGTGTGTATATATATATATATATATATATATATATATATATATATATATATATATGAAATAATATATTTTAAAAGCTTTTAATACGGTGAATTATTTTTATTTGAAAGTGTTGACGAATTAAAAAGAACCTTATTTTAAGATATGTGCATACATCACATTTTATGCATGAGAGGTACAAAATCGATGGAGCACGAAGGGTATCGCTGACCGGCGTTGAGTTCTTTGCTTCACATGGGACTTTGAACGGTGACCTTAGCAAGTAGAATGATAGTGAGATTCTTAAATGTTTTGTTGGTATGGGAGTTTACAATTAGAATTTATTGGTTAATGGACATACGCCATTGTTCATGTTTTGCTGATCAAACCTGTGTTGAATGACAAAGTACGAAAACGAACAAGAAAAAAGAAAAAACCAAATATAAAACACACAGAAATAGAATGAAAGCAATCCCAAAGGAATTCTGTCAGTCTTTTTAAATTAATTGTTCCTATAGACAACAGAGAATTCTGGAGATAGAATTCAGTCGAATACCTACACAACACCCAGACACAGAAGACAGACACAAATATAGAACCAGATTCCCAATATGAAACAAGATGGAAACAGACATAAACAGTGAACAGTGAACAACAAACAGAAGACAATAGACAACACAACACAAGTTATAACCAAAGAAAAAATGCAACGTTTCGGGGATTGCGATCTATCCCCGTCTTCAGGCTGAGACACAGCTGGTCGGAACGACAAGATGCGAACACCAAGACGCATGTGTGCGTGTGTGTGTGTTTTTTTTTTCAGCCATGCGAATTTCACCGAACACTGTTTTAAAGAAAATGTTTAATAAAATTACGATTTCTTTTGCACATAGTCGTAGTAACTGAGGAGTTTTAAGATGATTTTGTAGAGCAACATCCAAATTTTAAATATGATTTTTATTTGGACAAAAAATGAGAACAGTGTGATAATTTTAATGTTTACCATTAAATGATTGTAAATATTTTTGCAGTGTCACACGATATATAAACGTACTACTTTCATTAACTGTTTCAATTATACGATTCTGTCAAATTTTGTAGTGTCAGCAGTAACTTAAATGATGTCTGCGTATGGGGTAGTACTTTCTAGGCAGCTTCGATCTGAGAGACATACCCTGAGTGAGGATAGAGAATTTCACTATAAATTATACTCGGTGGTGCTCACAAATTTTTAGTGATCGCTTACTGGCACAAAAAAAATATCAACATTGCGAGTAGGAGACTATTGCTACACGAATAAAAAAATGTAGGGAAATGATTTTATGAGGTGATATTTTCCAGTATTTTGTATGGTAACAATAATTGTACTCATAGTTTTCAGATTACTAATAACTCGCAAATATTTAAAATATATAAAAAAAAAAAAAACGACTCACAGGATACTAAATTCAAATCGATCAGACCAGTAGAATTGCTCACATCCACGCAAAATAATCTAGGATTCATCGTTTACAATGAAAATGAAAACAATGAGTATGTAGCTGCGTTCAGTGCATCGTTGCTAAGCAACGCCACCTTGAATAAGTAGTTAAAAAATTAAATTAAGTTGAGCTCATTATCTTTAAACGGTTAAACATATGTCCTCGAATCATAGCTAAGAACCCTCGATCACGTCAACTTTCAAACGAATAAAACCGCATCAAAATCAGCCCATTCGTTTAGGAGCTACGACGCCACAAACACACACACACAGATACACACAGTCGCATCAAAATTATAACACCCCTCTTTTTGTGTCGGGGGTTAAATGAAAGCCATAAAAGATACTGTGGCAACGTGGGTTCACAGAGATAAACTAAGAAGTCAGTGTTGGATTATATTTGGGTTCGACAGGTATTAAGCCACACCGAATATAATTATAAACATATAAATACTTTCCCTTGTTCTAGGTTATTTAAAATATGTAATATTAGCTTTCTTGTAACAGAGACACAAATGTATGACACCTGGCCATATTATGATGTAATGTTAAACAATAACTTTTAATCATAAACAAGTGGTCACTATTTTATATTCTTCAGACAGTGCTCACGCAAAAATTACTGACCAAGTTCGAAAGTATTGGTAAAACGTTAAAGCGTTGGAGTAAGACAAATTAATTAATTTAAGTGAATATTGTCAGAGCTTAGTTTTTAAACTTCAGACGTAATCTATAATACTTACAATAATAATAAGTAAAATACGAGACAGTATTTTTAAGATATTTTACATAGAACTCTTCTTGTTTGGAAGTGTTATACTAAAATTGGCGAGTTTAAAAGTAATTTATTTCAACATATAATTTTCATTTTGTGCGTGAGAGGCACAATATGGATGTAGCACTAAGGGTGACGCTGATAGGTGTGTATGTAGGCCTGTGGGTGTGTATATATATAGTGAGAGAGAGAGAGAGAGCAGTAAAACCTCTAAGCTGAAACCACTCGCCTGTAGATCAATGGTTACTATCGTCTGTTGTAAGAAGGCACTGCTATTATCTGACGAGGGTCGTTGCCCCGGCAGCAGTGGACATCGTGCTGAAAGTAGGTTGTGGTGCGGTACCTCATGTCCCTCGTTATCTATTCGCGAAAATAGCGCACGTTTCCCGTCCTGTTAACTCGCTGTTTATGTCACATCAAGTGCTGATGGGTTCGACGATAAAAAAGTTTATCGAAACGTACAGGTTTTTTGGAAGTTAGCGTAGAAAAACCATAAATGGCAGTCATAGATAGCAAGCAGGTCTTGCCAACTTTGTGAGCAGATGTATTTCCAAAGCGACGTACTCTATTTATTTGCCGTAATTTTTTGCACTTTGTTCGAGAGTAGGGCAAGTAAAATTTGGCGCCACAGATAATTTATGAGACACGTAAGACTTTATGTCAAAACATTGATTTATAAAATAACAAACTTGAAGATTTTTATGTAGTCTGCCGAAGACACTGTACATATGCTGTAATTTGTTTAGCTTTGATGTATGTACGTCCCACGCCCTCTTAGAAGTCCATTGGTTGGCGCTATCACGTTAGATATCTGGGTTCTGAGAATTAAAAAAAAAAAAAAAACATAACATAAATTTATGTTACTTTACGCTTCCTCCCTCTCAGCCGGAGTAACTTTTCACCAGCATTAATTTCATTTCTTGTGATGAAAATTTGAAGATACTGTTCACTCTAAATTATTGTTTAATGTGAAACCCATGAATGAAGGGCCGTGCTAGCAGAAAAAAAAGGGATAGGGGTGCGTCTGGTGATCCACCCCCCTTTTTTTCCCTTAAGTTGGTCCTTAACCCGATGGGGCAAATTATGGCTCTCGCCCCCTCACCTCCTTTCCCCACATTTACATTTCTGAATCGAATTGGTTTATTCGTAGTGTCAAATCACATTTTACCAGGGTAGTAGTAGTACCATTTTTCGTTTTGGTGTTTCGTTAGCCCCCCTCCCCCCAGCCACTCCGCTTGCGGGGCTCAAAGAATTGTTGGTATGTCCCTGCTTGAGTAGTTAAGTTTTTGTTTATGTAAGAGGCTTCAAGTTTTTATTCAAGTAAAAAAATGTGTTGCGAAACGTTACTTAGAATTTCGCAAAACATCTCAGTTTCAGTAGACTGTGGTGGGCGTACTAAATAATTTACCCTATAGAAAACGACATTCAATGACAACGACATTCAATGACAAAGTAACTCAATTTTACAGTGTGCACAGATTGGTGTTATTATTTCGTTTTACGCACATACTAGACCAGTCATTTTAGTAGACGTTTGTGAAAAACACGAAAAAAATTATGTAAATTCTAAAATTGGCAGACATTTTCTATTTAGTGTGCTCAACAACATACTTATAATAAAGTCCCTGTTTTAAAAATCCCAACTTAGTGAGTTTTAGGCACGACAAGTGTGTAACCACAAACTGCCCAATTATTTCTATTTTAACCTTAAATAAGTAGCCCATTCTAAATCTATAAGTTCAACATGTTCTATTTTGTGTGCTGAGCTATGTACTAAAAATTATATTTTAAAACTCACGATTTTATTGGCTTTTAATTGTAACAAATGTCTAATTGATTAAATTAGTTTTTATTTCAGCTTGAAAAAATATGTAATTCCGAAAGTTGATAGATGAGTTATGTTTATTGTATTAAACAACATACTGAAAGTCTTAAGTTGAAAATATCCGGGTACGTGGTTATTGGGGGCAAGAAGAGTATATCCATCATTTGCCTAAACATATGTATTTTAACATTTAGAAAAAATACCGGAAAGAAAATGCTAGTTTGTGAGAACATCAGACAAAATGCAGCACAAAATACCAAAATGGAAAAATCTAACATGAAAGTATGTCTTCGTTGAATGCTGCTTACATGCACCGCTTGTAGAGAGGAAGCATTGCCAGATGAATATATGCAATATCGTCTTGCCTGGCGAGAAGAGTACATTCAACATACCGTCAGCGAGAAAGTAAGATTTACTTGCTGTCATACAGCAGCTTGTTATGCAGCTCAACAGCGCGTCTACTGCCAAAACAGGCGGGAATCGCTTGAATTATATTCCAGCTATGTTTATATCCTTCATTTGTCCTTGTACTGATATCTTCCAAAATGCTGGTCAGTAACCACACAACTCTCTGAATTCAGTGTTCCACATGACGAACTATCAGAATAGCAAACCTGGTTTATATACGATGGATTGTTCCCGTCATACATGACACAGCGTCCTAAACTAAATTGGTCGCAATTTTGAAAATAAAACAACCGGCTTTCTCAAACACTGTTTAATGCCATGCTGTTTAATATCTCCTGTTTTTTTTTCAATAATTAATGTTTTACGCCTAAACGAGAGCAGATATAAAAAATTTGTCGGGTGGTTTTTTTAAATAGTTTTTGTCGTGGTAGATAATTTTTTTAAATCAAGAAATTAACATGGTTTAGACTAAAAAATCAATTAACGAGATTTTCGTTAGTTACATAATTAGGTAAAACCATAGTATTTGCTGCCTCGAAAAAATCAGACAACATGGCGAAGACGATTTTGAACAAAACCGCCAGACAGATTATTAATATCTGCTCTCGTTTATATGTAAAACATTAATATCGCCAAAAAACAGTGGGAACAAGAGAGCATAAGACTTGACTCAAGATTTTTAATGTCGAAGGAATTTTATTGAAACGATCTCACGGGATCAAAATATTGTAGGGACACGCGTACAAATAGAAATACAGACAGGAATTTGATGTCGTACGTATAATGAGCGACTTCTAGAACTTTATTTAGAAATCTGACACAGCGACATGCGTTCTGCGTGATAAGTCTGGACGATGTAAACCACGATATTGACATATCGGCGACAATATACCGAACAGCGATCGCATTGAAAGAAAAATTATTCTTGGAGTTACCATATTTCTGTTAAAATAGGGACAACATTCCAACATGGTTGTCGGTAATATCTGGGTTGTTCCTACAACAATCTATTCTGTAGAAGTAACAATATGTTCTGTAAAAGAAAGATGCTCTTTACTCCTTCTACAGAATATATTGTAACTTCTACACAACAGATCGTTATAGAAAGAATCAAGATAGTAACGGCAACCTAGCTAAACTGCTATCCCTAGGGGGTGGTCCTGCCTATGGCCATATGTGGTCTTCACCAATCGCAATTCGAAAACGTTCGTAATGATGTCACCTGGCCCAAGCAATTTTATTGTTAATCAATTTCGTTCCTTACATCGCTAATTTGCACTACTCTGAGATGTTTTTATTGTTTAGAGGCGCATAGCACCATGGAGGTATTAGTCTATGGAGTGGCATCTGCCGAACATTTCAATGATAATCGTGTGAAGTCGATTATTTTCGAACATTTTCGAACTGCGCATGCCCAGGACGTTATATTTCATGAGTCGCCATATTTTGGGTGGCAAAACAATAGCAGAAAGCAATGTAATTACGTAATATTTTTACAAAAATTCACGCAAATTCTCTATTTGAATCGTACACAACAGTTTACAGTTGCTTCAAAAATATAAAAAAAAAAAAAAAAACGTATTAGCTCTCGCTGTGTGTATATACTTTATAAACTTGATGAATTTAAATAAAAGTTTCTTACCTGTACAAAGATAATCCTCCGCAACGATCGAATCTGTTTGTAAGGCCAAGAGCTGCACAAACTTTCACCATAATGTGTAGTTAACAAAAAACTAAAACATTTTCATTCAGCTCAATGTTATGTTTACATGTTTTTGCCACCACTAGCTCTATCCTTGTCTTTAAACATCGTCTGTTGGCCGGCTTCAAATTTGCTCAAAGGCTTCCACTCCATAGACTAATACCTCCATGATCAGCACAAGTGTACATAACCTCAAAACGCCTCAACGCCATGATGGAACACCCAAAAAGTCGGCTTCAACTACGTCACAGCAAGCCATCTCCTGACCATTCCTACCTCCATGGTTGTCCCTATTTTAACGTAAGTATGGTAACTCCAACAATCAGCGGCGTCCTTTCAGGTTTTTCTTAGGGAAGAGGGCGGCAAGATTTTTTTTTCAGCGACAGTGACCTTGTTGCATCTTTTTTATTAATTAGGCATGTATAAATTAAAAACTTTAATAATAAAACTTCAGTTCTATGTGATTAAGTTAGTATTAATTAAATAACAAAATATAAAAAATATATTTTATGCATATAAATTCTATATCTAGAGGGAGGACATTTGGCTCCCCCTGCTCCCCCCCCCCCACTAAATGACACCCCTGCCAACAATACTTTTCTTTCGAGAAAATAATATTAACTGATCGACATACACTTCTACGTGTCGACTGTCGCAATGTCTCACTCACAAGCCGATGTTTCCTTCGGAGAAGAGTGTTGCCGCGAAGATGAAGACGAAGGAAGTGCTGGGCGGAGCAGGTTAAGAATATGTCGGGTAACGAGGACAAGAAGATGACTATCTTCAACAAAGAACTATGTAGTGACAGGAAGTCACGGGTAGTGATTGCCCTCTTAGACCACGCCTAGACGGCGCGCCGCAGTCACTGTGTAATTATTATACAAGTCTGAGCGCGCCTATTGTAAGACGGGGCCATTAAACTGAATGTGGGATCTCAGAACATACACTGAATTCAGAGTTGTTTTAGTTTAGTTTAAGCCGAGAATACGTTTGAGCTCCAGGTGCGAGACGAATTCTCCCTTGACTCAAAGAAGGGGACTGCCGGCAGGCTCAACATTTATTATTTAAGGACATAATCCTCATTTATTTCAAACAATTGCAAATAACTCAAATATTTCTTAACCAAATGCATTGGAAAAAATTTGAGACTGTGTACAATCATACGATACACAGTTTTACCAGAGCGGTTTTTAAAAATTATTCACCGTTTGCTAGAAAAAAAATATTTTTGTTTTATTTTGGCTTATTTTGACAACAAAATATGTGATATTTCAGGGGCAAAAATCTAAAAATCCGTTTGGTGTATTGTAACAGAAACATTCAGATACACACGATGATATATAAGTGTTAAAACTGCCAGAATTAATTTTTCAAATATGTGCTCATTAGCGTTTTAAAAAAAAATGTTTTCGAAACCACTGCAGATCTAAAGAGCTAGGCCTTAAGATAGAGCGATAGTCACCATCTTGAATTTTTGTATTTTGTGTCATAATAACTTTTCTTCTGGCTAAATTCAGGGAACTTTAACTTAGAATATAATTCATATTGATAGAATTTTAGACACCATAAATCTTTGTTTGTCGTTACTGGTTTTACAGATCGGATTGCAGTTATGAAAGTAGTAATAAGAATTGTCTAACTGCAATTTGATCTGTAAAATCAGTAACAGCAAAGATTTGTGATGACTAAAATTCCCTTAGTATATTTTGTGTTGTGTAGTTAGGTTAAAGTCGCATAAATTTACTCAAAGTAAAAGTTATGGCACAAAATAAAAAAATCCAAGATGGCAACTATCTCTCACTCGAGGCCGTTCCAGTGTTTCAGGCGCATGTATGCAACCCGCATTAACCCCATATAAATCCAGGTTAATCTTACTATCGATATAGCAATAAGAGTATTACACATATCAACATTATCTCATAGTTTTATCAAATACACTTTCGTTCATAATTTCGCTGCGTTCGCCGAAGTCAAGTGTAAAGAATTAGCTGACTAGAAATTTTACAAATAGTAATTTTTATCACGTTGGTAATGGAACCGTTTCTTATACTCGAGTATGCAGAACGCAGCGAAAATAAGAACGACTTTGTCTTTGATAAAACGCGAAAATTATAATTATAATTGTAATACTCGTATTGGTGTAGTGATAATAAGATTAGCCTTGATTTATATAGGGTTAATGCGGGTTGCATACATGCGCCTTAAACACTGGAATGGCCTCTTACGTTACTGTAACAGCAGGGCCGATTGTTTTTATTTAATAAAGTAAAGTAAGGTGTATTGTTGATGGAGGATAATATTGTGATGAGAGACATTCGTATACTCCATGTCGAGCTAGCTGGTACACGGGTAAAGCACTGCGGACTCGCATTCCGGAGGATAGGTATTCGGTTCCTGGTACGGCTAAATGTTTTAAATACTGTTTTCCTAAATCATTTCAGATGAATGCATCCTTGGTTCCTTAATACCGGCAATTGTCAATGCCACTTTCATATTTGTTCTAGACAAAGACAATATGCAGAACTAGGCTGTTACGCTGTTCTTTTGTTAAATGAACAAATTGAACGCTGACTACGGTCGTAGAAGAACAGGTCTGGACACTCGCCTGGAAACTTGACCCCCTTGTTGTTTGGTTGCAGCCAAAGATAGGGAATTGTAGCACGGGTGGAGGTAACAATTATTTTTTTTTCAACAAAAAACTTTGGTATATGTTATGGGTTGCAATATGGCGCTGTTCAATTTGGCAACATGTAGTGTTGAACGTCTTTGTTCTGGAGTATTCTAGACACTTGTTTCGTCTCTAATGACATCGTTGTAGGCGAGACGGCAATGGAATTAGGGCTAATTATAGGTTTTTAGGTTTCTTGGTGGTTGGTGAATTGTGTATAAACAACCCAAAAAAAAAAAAAAAACTAAAGCGTACATATTAACTCGTATATGTTATCGGATGCATTATAAAATTGTCGGTCAACAATAGTATTGTTTTTGTTTCTTTGATATTTTCTTTTTGTTTAAGTACGACGTTATAGTAGTCTGAATCTATGGCACGCTGATTTCTCGAGTTTGTTTTTATCGTAGATGAACATTGCCTGTCGAACTCAAGGCTAGTAAAGAAACAAGTAATCTTGCTCTACAACCCACATCTATATGTGGGCGGTGAAGGTCAGGCCTGATTCCATTCAGTCCGCCTTCGCGACATTTACGAGATCGCCGTAATCCTCGTAATCCTATTACGTTAAATTCTGCAGTGTAACAAATATGTGGTCGTTGTTTTTACTCGGTGAATCAGCACTTTACATATCCCGAGTAAACTACTTTACTAACGAGGAGTCCTCGTCTGGCGTATGAACGCCGTTGTAGCGTGTCACGTGTATTTTGTTTACGCTAAACCGCTTAGATTATTCATTTTAAAATTATCAATGAAAAGTACAGACACCTGAAACTACGCTTCTACAATTTTATAAATTCAGCACGCTTGTTAGAATCATAATTTTCGGCCCTCTCAAATTGACTAAAAACTTCTTTTTCTGCTGTAACTCCGAAAATATGAACTGAATTCGTAAAGTGTAAACCGAGATACATGCGTTAGGGTTAATTCATGCTATCGAAATTAAAACTTAAGTGCCATCATTTAAAGTCCTATACGGAAAATACTACAAGGAAAACCTTATTATTTATTCGGGCACAGCATAGTTCAAAGTCTAATGCTTGTTTCTATAATTGCGTTATTCGAATCCTGTTGTTATTTTTCCATGCGGCAGACCGGCAATCCCACTTTTGGACATCTTGAGGGGCGCCAAAAGTATGTTTCTAATTAACGTGCCGAATTTTCAAAACTAGAGCGACGTAGTTTGAAGCGTGTGTTCTTTTCGTAGATGTAAAACTATGATGAGCGTTAAATAGTTCCGTCAAATAAAGAATAGTCATAACTCGCTGCAACAAATTTGAAGTGCAGCTAGGGAGTCCCCTTAAGAGCGTCACCTACCACGCGTTTTAAATGCGTTGCAGTGTGTTCGTAGATGTACGTTTTTACGAAGCTATTGCACACGTTTTCATTGTGCCAACATACGAAAAGAAAACACACTTCGGACAACAGAGTAATGTCATTGTTAATACACCAGGCTTGTTAAAATCACGGCTCGAAGGCCTCTAATACAGACCAAATAGTAGAGACATGCAAAATTCGTGTTATCATTTGGTAGCAGACTAAACTTCACTTTCATGTACATAACAGAGCATAATCTGCGATCCAATTGGCCACGAACTTCTATGTGTTGTCATTTACGTGTGTTACGTCTTTACAGAGATTGGCCTCTCTACCGTGTAAGCATTCTCCGCGGCAAGTCACGACAATATCGGCCAGCGGGAGACGTCGAACGAGCCTATAGTCACTTGGAGTCTTGTCAGCTGTCAGAAAATAACGCAAATTTTACTTGTACTAGATAGTAATACAGACGCTAAATGACGTGACGACTCGTTTGGTATTGACGAACCTCGCTGCTTATTGGCTGCCTGAAGCTGTTGATACAAGCCCTGTGTCTGTTTGGCTCCTGTATGTTACGGCATGTTTCCTATTGGCCTGGCTGCCGATTATCAGAGCAGCTGCCTCACGCTGATTGGCAGTGGCGTTTCCGCCATGTTACTGGCCAAGGAAACCATCTTAGTGTCGTGTGTGACAAGAGTTCGCTGGCCTGCCGGCTATTTCACTTACGAATTCCTAAATATTCTGTACCTCCAGCATAGATAAAACAGCTTTTTTAGACTGCCGTTCTTCAAAATGTACTAACCGTTAGTACGGGAAGTTCAAATAGAAACGTGCACTGAAATTTGTTACAGACCAATAAAATTATATTCTCACCGGCTCTTATCCCATAGTAAAAATGGATCGTCGGAAATTTCGCACGCTAGTTCGGCGCTTTGCACGTTGTTACAATGCGGCAATGTGATGCACGTTCCAAGGTCGCCCTTATAGCTCCGTCGCTTCTGAGCCTCTTACGCGCAGATAGGCAGGGCCCTTAAACATCGTTTATTTAATTGACAATTATTGTGGCTCAAGTGAAAGTAATTATGCATCATTTTGTTTCAGTGCATCGCGTGCACATCTGCAGATCTGCTTCATAGTCAGTGATTGGCTGTTTATAGGCCTAACTCTCAACATAACCTATTTGGGATCTACCCGCAAATCACAGGCGTGTAGTGTCGCAGTAACGTTATTCTCATTGGCACAGTCAAATGTGTGACGCCTCTACAGGAATGCACGCTGACAATAACTACCCAGAGCTGCAGATGTGAACGTGAGGCATTGAAACATAATGTTGCGTTTTTTTTTTTCACCAAAAATCATTGCCTCTAGTGATAGATCATAATAACTAGAGACCCGGGGATATTTCGCGTTTTCATTAGAGAAGACATTAGATTCCAAAGTCCTGTACATGTTCAATAATTTCGTGGTTGGCCCGGGGCTGTGTCAGTTCTACGACCTCGTCAGTTGACAGAACTTCTTGTCCTCTCCCCACTACGCTGGGTGTTATGCGAGTTGGTGGCGAATGTTGGATGCTATGGCCAATAGGGTTTCAGCTTTATCTCTGGTGTACGAGCTCATGTCTTGTGGTAGCCAATGGGAGGAACGATACACAAGCACCAATAAACGATGCATATGGATTATGGACAGGGTAAAGGGATGCCAACTGGAGGTGCGTATGGTTTTGTAGAGGGTAAGACGTGTAGGGGAGTTCTACGACCTCGGCAGTTGACATAACATTTTTAGAGGAGGAGTGTAGAGTGTTCCGGGTGGAGGGAGTAAGGGGAAGCGTAGGGGAAAAGTTCGGTGAAATGACGAAGTCGTAGAAGTGACATTTTCCGGTTGGCCCACTGTTACTGAAACTCTTCCTGTGAACAAATAGCATATCTGCATATGAAAACACTCACAGACTCCCAAGCTACCTTGTATTTATAACTGGTCACTCACTAGACCAGCAGCCAATTAGCAAGTAACTTAAGACGAAGTTTACACAGGACTGTGGAGACTAGCCGGCTGGTCGTTGAACTCACGAAATATCCGGGTGTCTAACATTCACAAGTGAACTGCAACTGATCTCACGAGGTCAAGCATGGCGCTGGCAATACGTGAGCCACGCCCTACTCAGTCCACACTTGTTGGACTGTAGTTATCCGTACGTCGGCTGTATTTTATTGTTCAGCTTGCAAACACGGTGTGTCCGGCGTCAGCACGATTGTACGCCAACAGTAATCCTAATCCCCCTTGATGGCTCTCCATAAGCTCCGCCCACTAACTGCAGTGTAGTGAGAACTGCACTTTAAAAAAATAGTTTGTAAACTTACCAGACGTGCGTATTGGAGCGCTAAGAAAGTAGGTATGGTAGAATAGTTTCCCAGACATCCATGGTAACACTCCTAAACCTTTTTATAAAACAGTCAAATGTATACTGAAGTTACCAGACTTGTATTGCAACAACTGTAAAAGTTTGCATATTTACAAGACGAAGTATGGTAACTGTCCCATACTACGTCTGGGATAATAACTTCCTAAACATTTTAGGAAGTTATTTTACAGTGTACGGTATTTATTTCGTGTTGTGTTTGCAGGTTGGGCACTCTAGAGCCACATGTTTGTCGCGGGAAGATTTTTCCAACATTTTGTTTCAATGCCTTAACCGCAGCTCTGCTTAAGGGTGTTCAAATGAGATAAAACCCTAATTCCATATTTTTATGAAATATTGTTATTTTTGTAGACGATTCTTGTGAGTACAGTTTCCTCTTACGAAACAATCGCATAGTTTTCTCGTAACAGTGCGTCAAAGATGCTTAAATAAAATAATCCACTGTGAATTAACACCCCATGAGCTCTGCAATAAAACATTTTTCGACCCACAACGTAATATTTTGAATTTTCTTTGAAAAGATCGCAAAGTGTAGAACTAATTGCAAATTCAAATTTTTTTTCAAATATAAAAATTGTTCATGGGACTTTTTTAAATGTTTTATTTCGTAACCCATGGCATGTTATTTCACCGTGAATTATTTCATGCTCTTAAGTCAATTGGTTTTAACTATTTGCATGGCAGCAGAACATGCACATTTTGTCTTATGAGAAAACTGTGAGAGCTGAAATTGTCTCGTAAGATGAAACTATACTCACAAGTATCGTCTACTAAACTAACACTATTTCATAGAAACACAGAATTATGATTTTATCGCACTTGAACATCTTTAATAATTGTTGGCAGCCCGTGGTTTGCTCAGAACTGTTTCTCATTTGACTGCACCAACCGTAATTAGGTTATAACGACACCATATGATTGCGATTGGCCAATAGGACTCCAAGACAACTTAGAGTTAAGGTGACGGTTCACTGAAAATTCTAATTGTTTAAATTATTTCTTTAATTTGTTTGAGATATGGTTTTGTTTGTAGGCATATATTGTGACTATGTTTTTACTGTATTGAAAATTTTTAAGCTTTCGTGGTTTTTGTATTATATCATATTAAAGTCACATTTGCAAAAACAAAAATGTTTTATGCGTTAAAGGCAAACCAACTTACGTACCGGAATGAACAAATTCACACTGAAAAATAGTGCCATGAACTATGACTCTACGTGTTTACAAAACTGCATTGACTTGTTTTTGTATTTCAAAAGTAAATAATACCTATTAAAAATACAATTAACTAACCATTGTGATTTTATACATGTCATTGGAGCAGCATCCAATATACAAGTAGTTGAAGACAGCGTGTACACAGTAGTGTGGAGTCTAGCCGGCTTGTCGTTGAACCCACGAAGTGTCCGGGTCTACAGCAGGGGCGTCATTTAGCAGAACAGGAGGGCAAATGCTCCCCCCTGGCTTTAGAATTTTAAATTTATAAAAAATATTTTTTTGTATTTTGTTATTGAAATAATGCTAACTTAAAAAAATAAGACTAAAGTTTTTTATTAAAGTTTGTAATTTATACATGCTTAATTAATCAATAAGATGCAAAAAGGTCACTGTATTCGAAAGAAAAATCTTGCCCCCCCCCCCTATAAAAACCTGAAATGACGCCCTTGGTCTATAGGCGTATGGTTACATATTTTTCCAGCAACGGTGACATTAATATTTTTCCCTTTGGGTTTTACATTATTCAGAATCACTCAAGAAATTTTCCTGAAAAATGTTAGCTATCGTCGCGAACAAAATATTCCAGCCGCGTGTTTTTCTCGTCCTGGCATTTCGCTGCTACTCCACCCTCACATCTTATCATTACATCCGCCACGTTCCTCGGACTATAGAAAAACGGGGGTGGCCCAACATTGATGAAACACTGGTCACTCTGGTGGAAGGCAAGCACTCTAGCCACTGTGCCTTGTAAACTACTTATTGCACTTGAGTGACGTTTGCTTAGGAATTGCATCCAAAAACCGTTACACGTGTGTATAGACATTTCAGGTCGTTTACTAATCTCTAAAGTTTGTTTTCTCGTGGCTGAAATGGCGAAAAAATGTGTTTTTTGCGGTATTATTTGGTACAAAATATTGGCTTAGAATCGTTTAAAAGATATAGGCGTAAACAGTACACTTTCGTCTTATTTTATTCGTCACAAAATGATAGTTCGAGAAGAAGACTAAACGCCAAGTCAGTGATTTGCGCTTAGAGGCTAGTATGAAAGTATGGCGATATTCTTAAGAGTGAGCCATTTTTCTGAAACCAATCAGTAAACTTCTCACTCAAAAGAAAAAACACAAAGATCAAAAGCTCATCTGCCAAAATGTTTTTTGAAAATGTACAGATAAGTGATTCTGAGGTTGTGACCATAGAACTTACATGAACAGAAAAACATAGTGTTAATTTATATAATTTATTATATTAAATTCCCATTTTTTTTCTTTCAGAACAATGGTTTGATCAAGATTTACAACAGACTAGTTTCATACTCAATTTTATACAATTTAAATTCGCACAGTTGTAATTTCCTCCACAAGGAAAACATGTACATGTACATAGGGCTACTCAACCGCCCACAACATTATACAACTGACTAACACCCAAGATATTAACAGACCTCGGTCTCTAAAACAGGTTGAATTAAATAACCATTTACATAGACATTTACTATTCCGGAAATAAGGAACATTTAACATAACCTAGGACAAATGTCATATTACAAATTAAAAAAAAAACTAATTAAATAAAAAAAATCTTTGAGACGGAGACGCGTAAATTCTCATATCTGATACCTAGAGCCACGATTTTATGGCGAAAAGATTTTTGCAACATTTGGTTTCGATGCGTCATGTGCACACCTGCAGCTCTGCTATATCGTCTATGATTGGATTATTTTACTCTCACTGGCTTTGTCAAATTATAGACGTACAGACTCACAATAATCTTATTCTGATTGGTAATGAGAAACGTGTCTGAACAAAGACACGCTGCCAATAACCTTGAAACAGAACTGCCGATGTGCACGTGAGTCACTGAAACAAAGTGTGGCAAAAATCTTTTCGCGACAAAATCGTGGCCCTACTGATACCATACCGCTAATTTTTAAAACACGCCCGGATCATATTTATCACTCTGAAAACTTTTTCAACTCTCTACCCTGACTCATTTGCATGCGAGGAAAATCTTGCAAAATAATTACTGGCGACGAAAACATTCTATGCCGTCATAATCTGTTCTGTTAGATCCCTAGGCCACCATGGCCCCTCATGTAGGTTTATACTTAACTTGTCATCCTGCCCCTGCAACTGGATGCAATGCATCCAGTAGAACTGTCCCCGACCCTAGCGAGACAGCAGTATTTATTTCCAACTCGGAGCTTCCCCTTCCCTAAGGGATAAAGTTCCGGCGTAGTATTTTCTTGATAGGAAATAGTTCCACAATATCCGTCCGCTCCTCGTCTGCTAACCTGTCGAGATAAACCAACCGATAAAGTAGGTTTTGAAGTTCCATTTTTAGCCACCAGCAACGCCGCGATCGCTCAGCGCGTAGTTAGCAAGGTCCGTTCTGCCGGCAGTATGTGAGAAACCTAGCTGGCCGCATGACGTGCGTAAGCCGGTGTTGTACGTGTCTACTTCCCCGGAGCTTGCCTGACGACAGCCCGGTAAACGGGGCTGGAGAAAACACGTCACTACAGTGAGTACTTAAAACACCTTTTAGTTTTCTTTCTTCTTACAGGTCAACGTCTAACCAGCTATTTCGGAACGTCGATATCGTCAATGTAATCTTCCTTATTTATTTTACAAAAACGAAAACGTCCACCATAACAGTTTTCATATACACTCGGGACTTAGTCGTTTTTCAACAAGTTCTAACTCCGCTTATTCAAAAGTTTTCCACACTCACTTGCGCTGAATGAATTACTGGCAATGTTCACAATACACGTATAGAATTATACCACGCTATTATAATGAACTTGCGTCAGGTTTAAAAGTATGTCGGTCGTGTCACAAAATAACTACGTCACACTTGTAGTACTGTTCCCAAAATTTGTAACGTAAGTTTTGAAACATGCAACGCCTACAAATATAATCTTCACTGATCAACTTTTGTATTAATTAAGACGTCCAAACCAGAACATATGGTGAGGGAAAAAAGTTTTTCTGTTTTTCAAACTAGTTCAGAGTATGAAGCGTGGTCGAACAGGGCAGTCTAAGACAGCGTCACCACACACAGTTTTAAATTATTATATCAAATAACCATGGCATGGACAGGTGTCTCAAAAGTCAAACAGAACCCAGGTAGTCCCGTATTGCAAATTTTGTTGTGTTGGGCAGGGAAAGGGCAGAGGGCTTTACCTGACCACAACCAGCTCTGGATTTATGGGCAGGGAGGGATTAGCAGGCCTTAAAAAGTAGGTATACACATATCACAAGACAAAAAGGTCTGGGGTCACGGTGGCCGAGTGGTCGAACCACTCGCCTTCCACCAAGGCGAACCGAGTTCGATCCCCCGTATTTTCTCATAAGCGCTGACCAAAACCTCTCACTCCGGTTGCCCTCCTCCAAAAAATAATCGGATTTTAAGGTGGAAAACCGTTCTGTATACGGCGTTTCCTGGCCAACCAAAAATTTAATATACTACTTTAATGAAGTGTAAGTAAGCTTGGTTTAAAAAGTCTTTGTTGGTGGAGGTGGGGGGGGGGGGTCACGTCCAATTCTCTGGATCCGCCACTGACCACTACACCACCACGGCCCCGAGTACACGGTAGCCAATGACAGAGGTCAGGCGTTGTAACGGTCCTCGGGAACAACGTGCTTGTGGGCGGCGCCCGCCCGTCTAAACAACTCGCGACCTCCGCCCACGCCCGCCCATTGTCGCATTCCGCGTCGACGCGGGCCGCTAACTAACCGGTGTGTGCCCCAGCATCATACATACACGAGCAGAGCTTCCTTCTCATTGATGTTAGCCGCCGAGCGTATGGAGCATATTAGTAGAGACATGCAAAATTCGCGGTATTTTCTGACAGCTGACTAGACTCCAAGTGTCTATAGGCTCGTTCGACGTCTCCCAGTGGCCGATATTGTCGTGACTTGCCGCGGAGAATGCTTACACGGTAGAGAGGCCAATCTCTGTAAACACACGTAAATGACAACACATAACAGTTCGTGGCCAATTGAATCGCAAATTATGCTCTGTTCTGTATAGGAAAGTGAACTTTAGTATGCTAACAATTTAATAACGTGAATTTGGATGTCTCTGCATGTTAGATATGTTGGTATATCTTGAAAATTTTTTGAACCAACATAATCTTGAAAACGCTGTAGTTTCTCTCAACATGTATAATTGAGTGATATACCTCTAACACAACGTAGCTGTCTGCAGACCAATAATAGGCATCAACTATTACAATAGCGGTATTTTTGTTGGCCCAGTCAAATAGGGTAACAGCCACAAGAAAGCCAGTAATCGTGTGATAAGTTGAACGTACTTTAAAACCCAGCAAACAGTCAAGTTTTCCCGTGATAAACCATCATCTCTACTTATAATATAAGAGCCACAACTAGGGAAAGTAATTATGCGTAAGCTGATGTGTAGATCAAATGATTCTTGATGAAAAGAATTTTGGACCAATTTGTTTCGATGTATTATGAGTACATCTGTAACTCAGTTTGGTGGTAAATGATTGGATATTTTTAACTGTCAGCGTCTTGCGGGTCTACCTGCAATTCACAGACTTGTAACTCAATAACCTTACTCTCTCATCGGTTCAGCGACGCGCGAACACTTGTTTTACATAATGAACCTTAAAGTCGTCTCTTACTACGCGCTTCAAATGCGTTGTAATGTGCGGGAAAATACATTTTTATATGAAACTATTCCACTTGTACCCGTTGTACCAATTGTACGTAAAGAAAACACACCCATAATGTCAATGCACGATAAGAAAACACTCTTCGGACATAGACGGAATGTCATTGTTAAAGACGCCCTAATTTAAATTACTGTTTATAATTCACCCAACATAGCTAAAAACGGCCTCTTCGGGCTGCTGTACTTCAAAATGTACTAACGGGATGTATGCTAAAGTCAGATATTGAAACGTGCGATAAACTTTGCTACACATTTTCCAACAGTAATATTATATGGTCACCAGTGATTGGGCGGGTATCTTGCATGCAAGTTCAGTCTTGGCTCGTGGCGATGCGGCATTTGACGAGCGATTCAAGGTCGCCTGGGTCGTGGTTGACGAAGTGGCTAAAGCACTCGCCTCCCACCGGGGAGGTCTGGGTTCGATTCCCGGTGAGATATAAGGTCCCCGGATTTTCGTATGTGCAGGACTATGCCGCTGGTCGGCGGTTTTTTTTTCGGGGATCTCCCGTTTCCCCCACCCCTTCATTCCGACGCTGCTCCATAGTCGTGTAATGCCTTATCAATTATCATTGCTAAAGAGATAGATGTTTTAGTGCTGACCAAAACTCTTCGATCAATTCAAGATCGTCGTTATTTCTTCGTCACTTCTGAGCATCTAACTCGTAAAAGCGCTCAACGCACTTCTTCGACTGTCCATGGGGGAAGTGGAGCGTGACTGGGAGATACTGTGGCGGATACAGAACCGGCTGTAGACAAGGAAGATGTGCTGGGACACGTGTGGGCGCGATGTACAAGAGTATGTGCACTTCCTGTACCGCCCATGTCGTGTGTGTTAGGATGGAGGAGGCGTGTAGCTACCCTGCCTGCCTCGTGCAGTTCGCACAGCGCATGAGCACGTGTGTGGTCAGCCAGCCGGGGCTTCCTCGACTAGAGGAGGTATCATGTGGTCGTCGTCTCGTCAGTACAGGTACATTACTGGCGGTGATTTCCACCAAGCTCACAGTTGTCGCTAGTCTACGTAAGGTGTTACAATATTACTGCAGATGTGGCTATTTTATATACGTATACATCGCGTATTCATCCGGTAGCAGTCTTGGCTCAGTCAGTCATTACTAGGGATCCTGTTTTTTGCGAAAAGATTTTTTCCCCAGTTAGTTTCAGTGCCTTACGTGCACATCTGCAATTGTGCTTTATGGTTATTGGCAGCGTGTCTGTGTGAAGAGCCGTATCTCATTTCACTGAGCTAATTACAAAAACTTTCCTGCAACACCACACGTCTGTGATTTGCCGGTAGAATCTCAAGGCTCTCGAGAGAAAATATCCTATTGCTAGAGGTACGTCAATTTCGCGGATTCATCTGACAGCAGCT
>PNEQ01054778.1:55282-73695 GCA_003012365.1 Medauroidea extradentata
TCGATTATCTATTGGCTTATAACCGTACAAGCAGGTAGCAAGCGATAGCACTTCGCATTATTTCCTTATTTACTACTGGCTTGCAGTAGTCAAACGCGTTTCATAACAGCCGCCAGCAAGTCACAGACATGACAATGAAGTATACATAATTGGCGTTCAACCTGACCTGGAATGTATCTGCGAAATTTACGTACCTCTACCTATGGCTGACCACGAAGCAGAATTGCAGATGTGCACGTAAGGCATTGAAACAAAGTGGGGCAAAATTCTTTTCGCGAAAAACAAGGGTTAGTTATTACTCATTAGTGTAGCCACGATTTTATCTCAAAAAGATTTTTGCATCCATTGGTTTCAATGTCTTTTGTGCACATCTGCAGCTCTGATGCACGGTCTGTGATTGGATATCTTAACTGTCACTAGTCTTGGGATTATACTGGCAAATCACAGTTGTTTTACTCTGATTGGTACAGTCAAATGAAATACATGACTGAACAAAGACAAACTGCCAATAACCTTGAAGCAGAACTGCAGATGTGTACATAAGACACTGCAACGTAATGTTGCAATGATATTTTCGCGACAAAATCGTGGCTCTAGTCATCAGGCGTATTTTGGAGGTTGAATTGGTAGCATGTTCCAGGACCAGAGCATTTTCGCGACTCCGGTAGTAGTAGTGCTTGCAAACGCGCTGCAGATGGTTTGCCGCCATTTACAGTTTTTCGGCTACCCGCGTAGCGAGTTAAGTTACAAGGTTCCTTTACAGGGAAATACTGTTGTTCTGTGATTTCCGTTTGTGAATAATGCACAGGCAGACCTAGATTTGCGATGTAGAACGTAAATGTAAATTAGTTCGCGTTGTAGCATGCTATTTTAAGATTAGCAAGTGAAAAAATAATTTTTAACATGAAACAATACAGAATGTATGATAAATAAGCTAACGTGCTCGTGTCTTTCTGGTGTTAACTACTTCTTCCAACACACAAAGAGTATCTTCAGTTTTTTTTTCTCACAGTGTGGTCAATATATATAAAATGTCAATACTATATGCAAGTAAAGTAATACGCGAGACAACATTTTGAAATTCCCGCCCGACTCGAACAATTGCGGTAACAAATAATCATTTTCGCGCTTGCTTGTAAATTCGAATGCTCCGCTGCAAACACATTTAACCAGCCTGTTATCGATTCAAATGCGAAAATACGCCTATTGACGTCCGTGCCGAGGACAAGTATGTCCAGTGACTGATATGCCGATCATCAATTTAAATGGAAGGGGAGTCTGGGGATTCTCCTCAAGGAAATATTTGATTTTTAGGTTTAAAATGGGGGTTATTTAAGCCGTTTTCATACATAAGCCTTTAATGTACCGCTGGTAGGAATATTCATATTTCTATTAAATTAATTTTATAATTTTCTTTGGGGGGCAGCACCTAATCACATGGGTTGCAATTTACTACAGCGTTTAATTTTCTTTGGGGGGCAGCACCTAATCACATGGGTTGCAATTTACTACAGCGTTTAATTTTCTTTGGGGGGCAGCACCTAATCACATGTGTTGCAATTTACTACAGCGTTTTCAAGAGTTTGTCAGCACAAAAAATGTTCGCGATATACCATCACCTCTATACATAGGCTTTTAACCGTACAAATGGGTAACACATGTTATCCCCAATAAGTAGAGATGATGGTATATCGCGAAAATGTTTTGTTGCAAAATACCCGTGAAAAAGCTGTACTTTCTTGCAACATATATGATTCGGCGAAATACTTCTGACACAACGTAGCTGTCTGCAGCCCAATAACAGGCATCAAATATTACATATCAAGATTCTCATATGCCCAGTCAAATAGGGCAACAGCTTCACGTACAAGCCAAAGCCAGTAAGCTTGTGTTAATCTGAACGTGTGTTGAAACCCAGCAATCAGTCAAGTCTTCCCGCGATAAACCCTCATCTCTATAAATAATTAATTCCTTATTTGTAGAGACCTGAAATTTCGCGTTTTCTTTTGGGCACAAGTTAGAATTCCAACAAGTGTACGTTTGTATCACTTTCGCAATTGGCCTTTGACGTATTTGACACCTCCTGGAAGTCTCTGAGCCAATAATGGAAATGTAACTAATACAGACCTTTATCATCACTTTAACAGCGAGCAGCTAATGAACATCTGCTTTCTGATTGAGTTCACATATATTCTTGCAGGCTAGCCTACATGTCAGTGAACGCGCGAATTTTTCCAGCCTCTATTTATTTGTTACTGGCTTGTAATGTGAAAGGTGTATCAAAGCATCCGTAGACCAGTCTCAAAAGTGACAGTGAAATATACACTCTTGACTGAACATGACCTACAATGAACACCTGAAAAACTCGTGTCTGTATTAGGACCCGTGATTTTCTCGAAAAGATTTCTGCTTCACCGTGTTTCAATTCTTTGTGTGCACATCTGCAGTTCTGCTTCACTGTTACACGCAGTGTTTCTTCGTGGAAATGTGTCTCTCATTAGTCTATACCAATACAGAGATTGTTACAGCAATACCACGCGTATGTTAATTTCAGCAAAACATTAAGAACCGAAAGAGTTAAAGACATCCAGTCAAATCCGGCACGTTTTATTAAAAACTGTATTTTCGTGTCCCTCAAAATGGAAAAGAAATGGGTTTTCCAGAGTGCCGTATCCGGAAAAATAACAACCGGATTTTAAAAACACGACTGTAAAAACAAGCGTTATACTTTGAACTATACCGGCCACAAATAAAATATTGTCACCGCTTTAAGTCCCATGGGGAAAAGGATGATACTAAAGCACTGCACGCCAGCTGAGAGGCTTGTGCGGAGAGGCGATAATGTATTACATACGTCGGTTGGTAGCAACCTTACTGCTCCTGCCTCACACACACAAACGCAGCCTATTTAGGGAGGCCCCTTAAGGCTATTCAAGACCAGTGAGCACTGTCTCGTATTCTTATGAAGCTCGAAATATATGCTCTGAATCACGTTAATAGACAGCTAAAGCGGTCGCAGACACTGTATAAAGACTAGTGCGCGCTCCTCTGAGGAAGGACGTGGAAGGATGAGGTCACGTCGCTTGAGCTCTCCACCCACATAAGAAAGGCGAGCGTAAGAAATCGTCGCGTCGCAGGTGACCCGCACTTGTTACTGCACACATAAACCACAGTGAGTCGACAGTTCGCATTGCTATAAACTTGGTATCGTTGTAATCAGCATGAATGCCGCTATTGGTCAAATACTAAATATTCAAATGAAATAAAACGGTATTCGTGTTTAGTGCACTTAAGATGTCGCTAATTTTCGACATTAAAAACCTTATTTTCAGCAATATTTGAAAAATACGAAGATGCGTCCTTTCATGTTTGAATAACTTTTGTCCATTAGGCCGCGACATCTAATCTTCGAGTAAATTATTTCATTTCAATAAGTCTGATAGTTTTCCTTAGTTGTATGCGCCCGTAGTCATGCATATTCTGAATTTGACATGCTGTTATTTGAATACTATGCATACTAAAATTTTTTCCATAGGAGGAAAATGCAGTCTCAAATGAAGTATACAAAACTGACATAATTTCGTACTCAAATAAAATCATATATTTCACACTTGAACTCGAATGTCCAGATTGGAACCTCTCCCTGCCCTATTTGTACACAAACCTTGGTTACGCCACTGTACTCGCATGTAGAGGCGAGCATGGTGGTGTTGTAACCAGCGAGTCTCCAGTGTCGACACACACGCTAGTAGTGGGCGTGTACTGTGTACAGATGTGTGAGGCCTCCTCCCGTCATTGAGTCATCCTCGCGTATACGCCCTCTGTGGTTGTGAGGTGAGTCCAAGGTCGCGACTATCAGCAGCGTAGTATACCTCGGTGCTGGACAGTCAGTCTGGACTGGTGGTGCGCGTCGGTTGTTCGTCCTGCCGCGTCGTGTCTGGTGCCGTGCCGTCCCACCATCTGCTGCAGTCTGGTAGGTTTCATCTGCCACGTGACTGGGGTTACTGGCAGTGGTGGCTCGTGGGTTGTTGCCAGGTGGGGCTGCAGATAGACGGAACTGTACACTCTTGATGAGCGCGCCGTAAACCAACGAGCATGAAAGACATTTGCCGGCTACTAGATATTTTGTGACCACTCAGTAGTAAGGGGCACCTGCACGTCAGTGGCTTAGAGTCAACCAGCGCACAACCCTGTGCAGCTCTTTGGGCAGCTGCAGCCCTACCTGGCAGCAACCCACGAGCTGCCACTGGTAACTGGACCACCATATTGTATCTAAACGCCTGCAAGCAATCTAAGGTTTTATTATAGTTATGATCTCTGATTTAGTTACCTCTTTGCTAGGCCTCAATATAGCTAGAGGTGGTGACACAGAATATTTAGGAATACAGAAGTGAAACAGCCGATAGGACGGTAAACTCAGTAACACACGCCAGCAACATGGCGGGAACGCCTACAGGTGGCTGCCCTGCTAGCCGGCAGCCAATGGGTAGAGTCCACAGTCAAGATTTTTGGTGAAAATAATTCTGCAATAGTTTGTTTCGATGCCTTATGTGCACTTCTGCAGCTCTACTTTGGCAGAATGTATTATTGCACAGACGTGGCTCATTTGACTGAGCCAACAGGAACAAGGTTACTGCGACACCACACGTCTGTGATTTGTATGTAGAACCCTAGACGCCGAGAGTTATAAACATCCCTGATCATGAAGCAGGGTTGCAGATGTGCACATAAGTAGTGGCGGCTCGTAGGTTATTGCCAGGCAGGGCACCAGTTGCAGAGAACTCTATATAGTTGTGCGCTAGTTGACGCTACAGCCACTGACACGCTGGCATGTAGAAGCCGCTTATTACTGACTGCTCACAACACAGTAACTAGCCAGTAGGTATTTCATGGTCACTGGTATACAGCGGCGCGTTAACGCGAGTGTACAGTTCTCGGCAACTTGTGCCCTCCCTGGCAACAACGCACGAGCCGCCACTGCGCATAAGGCATTGAAACAAACTGTTGCAGAATTATTTCCACCAATAGTCGTGGGCTCTGTTAATAGGAAACCTGCCGCAACATGCAGGAGCCAAACATACACGGGGCTGGTATCAACAACCTCGGGCAGCCAATAAGCGGCGATGTTCGCCCGTATCAAATAAACCGCCACGTCATTTCACGTCTGTATTACTGTTTAGTCTGTGATGGTGATTTATCGCGGGAAAACTTGTCTGTTTGCTAGGTTTTAAACGTACGTTCAGCATGTCGGATGAGCCAATAATAATTCTGATAGTGTAATATTTGGCACCTCTGATTGGTCTGTAGACAGCTACCCTATGTTCTGTTCTGAAAATTATCATCCAGTCACGTATGCAGAAAATAAAAAAATCTACAGCGTTTTCAAGGTGTATGTTGGTCTAAGAAATTTTCGCGACAAACCATCATCTCTTACTAAAAGTAACATATCTAGAAACCCGGAAATTTGGGGCATTCGTTTGAGGAGACATTAAGTTTCTATACATGTGCGTTAGTTTTATTTTCGGGCTACTGTTTATGAAATTCGTCCGTAAGACCTCTGGACCAATAGCAAACCTGTATGAAAACACTCTGCGACTCCCGCGTTACTTTGTCGGACGTACAAATGGGTCATTCACTGGAGCAGCAGCCAATGTACAAGTTGCGAAGGGCAGTGTTTACATAGGACTGTGGAGTCTAGTCGACAGGTCTTTCATCGGGTCTCTAACCATGTCCATCTCTGACATTATTTTTCAATATTAGCGTGTCCCCATCTGACTGGACCTGTGACACTATTCTTAAGGGCGCCGCATCTCTGCGCGTTAAGGATTCAGAAGTGACAGAGACATAATGGCGACTTTGAAGCGCGCATAAAATGCCGCTTCGTCATAATGGACCAAGTGCCGAACTAGCGCGCAAGGTTCCCGCCGAACCGGTTTTACTATGGGTATAGCCACGATTTTACGGCGAAAAGAATTTTGCATCATTTGGTTTCAATGACTTGTGTGCACTACTGCAATTCTGCTTGATTGTTAGAGGCACGATTATTTCGCGTATTGATTCTAGGTCAGGTTGAACGCCAATAACGTATACTTCACTATTCCTCCTTTGATTAGACGAGAGCTGTTTTAACACACGTTTGACAACTGCAAGACAATTATAAATAAGGAAACAAGTCGTAGGGATATCACGTGCTACACGTTTGTATTGTTAGAAGCCAATGGATATTCGGCTTCAGCCGGTACACGTATAGAACTGAGAAGTATAGGCTGTTGCCAGATGAATACGCGAAATACTCGGGCCTCTATCGATGGTCAGTGATTATTAGGGACTCCTTATTTTCGCGAAAAGAATTTTTTCCCTCTTTGTTTCAGTGACTTACGAGCACATCTGCAGTTCTGCTTCATAATCAGTGATTGGACGTCTTGGCTCTGACGCGTCTTGGGGTTTTACTGGCAAATCACAGACTTGTGAAGTTGTAGTAACGTTATTGTGATTGGCAAAGTCAAATGAGAGACATTACTTCACAAAAACTAGGGCCCGGTAGTTTTCGCGAAAAGATTTTTGCAGCACTTTGTTTCAGTGCCTTATGTGCGCACCTGCATCTGTGCTTTGTGGTCAGTGATTGGATGCCTTAACGTACAACGTCTGGAGGTTAAACCCGCAAATCGCAGACGTGATGTATCACAGTTGTCCATGAACTGATTGGCACAGTCACATGAATATTAACTCTGCACAAAAACACTCTGCCAATAAACAAGAAGTTGAGCTGCAGGTGTGCACGTAAGACACTGAAACAAAGTGGGGCAAAAATCTTTTCGCGAAAACTACCGGGCCCTAACAAAAACACACGCTTACTCTCAGGCTACCTTGTCGGACATACCACTCTCTGGAGCAGCAGCCATTGAACAAGTAGTGAAGGACAGTGTTTACGTAGGACTATGCAGTCCAGCCGACATGTCCTTGAACCCGTGAATTTCCGGGTATCTAAACAGGTCCATATCTGACGTTTCACAACTGGCGTATCCTCGTCTGACTGAGATTTTATTCTTGCCTCAGCGTATAACTAGGGATTCGTGTTTTTTTTTTTGTGAAAATATTTCTGCACCAGTTTCCTTCAGTGCCTCGTGTGCATATCTGCGACTCTGCTTCGTGGTCAGTGATTGGCTGAATTTAACTATCTCGTGTCTTACGGCATATTCACAATTGTGATGTCGGAAGTTGTGTCCTAGGACAAGGATGCTCTGATTGGCGCACGTGACTCTGTGACGTCACATCAGTGTCCGAAGTTACAGTGTCTTAGGACAAGCTTGGCCCTAAGACAAGTATTCACTGAGTGTCCTAGGACAGAAGAAAATTGAAAACATTGGAATTAAACTCATAAAAAAAAATAGAAGGTTTAAATCAATAATAGCTGAACTAAATGTTAATTAATCACAACTTCATACCAGCTTCGGAAGTAGTAATTGTGAACAGCGAGGTCGAATCTAACCAGGAAGTTCGGACACGGACACGTATACTGCCACGGTCACGTTCTTGGGCACGCCTGTGTAGATAGGCCTTTAACGTTTTACTGCAAATCACGGACGTGTGTTTTTCGCGATAACCTTATTAGAGATGATGAAGATGTTAGATTTCAAACTCTTGTACTCGGTCATTACTTCAGTGATTGGAGCTATGTTGCTTAAATTCTTCCTTGATGGCTGTGAACCGATAACAGACCTGCATAAAAGCCATTGATACTGTGTCGTTTGTACAACTGGCCACTCACTGGATCAGCAAACAATGTACAAGTATCTGAGGACATAGTGTATACAGGACTGTGGAGTCTAGCCGGCTGGTCGTTGAACCCACGACATATCCGAATCTCTAACGATGGTATATCGCGGAAGTGTTTTGTGCCAACATACCCTTGAAAACGTACTTTCTCGCAACATATTTGATTGGGTAATGTACGTCTGCCGAGCAATAACAGCCATCAAATATTACAATATCGGGATTCTTATTGGCTGAGTCAAAGAGTGCAACAACTCCACGAACAAGCATTTTGACAAGCTGAACGTTCTTTGAAATCCAGCTAACATTCAAGTTTTCCCGCGATAAACAGTCATCTCTATTACTTCTGACTGGTAGGGTCAAGTAAGAAACATCGTTACACAAACACACACTGCCAATAATAAACAAGCAGAGGTGGAACTACGTCATAGAAACAACTTGGTGCAGAAATATTTTCGCGAAAGTCAGGGTGACCTACGTATAACCTATAGCACTGTTCTTCGGTATTAATTTTTTTTATTTGGGTAAGTCAGTTGATTTTCCTTTCTAGTATAAAACAGTTTTATTTAAATTTGAACTTGACACGCCATTATACAAAACTACGAAAGCTAAAAAATGTTCCTTAAAAATAGTCACAATGTATGTGTACAAGATACATACACTGTGCAAATAGTCTATAAAAATTATTAAAATAATATTAATGAAAGTTTTCGGCAAACCTCCTTTTTAAGGCTTTTAAATAGAAAAAAAATTCCCTAATCTTTTAAGGTTTTTTTAAAGGTTTAGTGATTTCACATTTAAAAAAAATACGGGAGGGAATCATGAACCCAAGTGGGAAAATGTATACATTTTAAGCAAATGATCATACTATTGAAATAAAATATTGTGCAGTGCAAGTTTCAAAAAATTATTTTGTTACAATGTTACACACTAAGGCAAAAGTTTCTTCAAGTTATAGCAACTCCACGAAAAAAAAACGTGGAACCGGGCGTTTCGTTCGCCTTCAATCAGTGTTTTTTTGTGTATGTTGTGGATTTTATCATAAATTTTAAAATATTCTACCATTAATCGATTGCCATGAAATTGCTTTATTTTGTGTTGGAGTCTTTAGTATGTATTGTAAAGTACATATTAGCATGGTCATATTGACAAATTTAGAAATTGTGTAAATATTTTGAAAATTATATTTTTATTATTTTCCTAACTAGTTTTTAAAAAATTATATTGCTCGTTTCTTACAAATTTTTCGCATGGTAAAATATCATCAAAATATACAGAATATATCTTAGTTGATGTAAAAAATTTTGAATGTGTTCCAAACATCAGTGCAAACAAGAAAGGTCGTACAGGGTGGCCACCCACCTGAAAAACCTGGAAAACCTGGAATTATCAGGGAAATTGTGGTCACCTGGAAATGTCAGGGAATTTTTGGTTAATCTGAGACATTTCAGGGAATTTTCTTGCCTCGTTCATTTTGAGCCACCGCAAAAGTCACAGTAAGGAATATTATGTCATTTTGTGAGCATTATAACATTTTTATTGAAAAAATTACCGCTAAGTACGTGTGATTATACTACTTTGTCAAGTTCGTAGTTATTTCTGATGAATGTTTTGTCAAGTTCACTGACGGTAGTGTCAAAAATGTCTTAAAATATTTATCTTGATTGGAAAATGTGTTGAATGAAATGCCAAAATGTTCTTTTCATACTTGCAAAAATCAGGGAAATTTTTTATTTTCTATTAGGGAAATCAGGGAAAAATCAGGGAATTTTCTTTGTTGCAATGAGTGGCCACCCTGTCGTAGGAACGTAGGTCCTAAATCAATTTATTTTATTTCCGGGTTACACAGCAATAACAATAGGTATGCCGTGACCTTGGAGGTGGATGTCTAATGGTTGCTGTTGCAAGCACCAGTGAGTTATAATATTTCGTATATACTGTTTCGCATACTCATGTGTCCCTGTTATGACTAAGTCAATCGCTATGTAACTCAGAAATGTAGTTTTCAAACCCAAGTTCACATTAATTAATTAATTTGTTTTTGATATGAGGAACACGTCCTAGAGTGTCACCAATAACGAATTTATCCACACAATTTACTGACTGTATAAAAAGTAGTTTCGGTTCACTAATTATGTGATACAATCTACTGTGCAAAAAGACAGTTGTTACTTAAAGTTATTTTTCAAATAAATGCTTATTTATAAAGGCTGCAAAAACCACAGCGAAGCCCCTGTCACAAGGGTACTTATTCATTCCCCATATTTTTCGGTGATTATAATCTTACGTCAACGTACCAATTACGTAGTATAAACCCTGTTACAAAAAAGCATTACGTGCCTGCAACAACACAGTGTTCGTATGCCGGGTGCTTACATGACTGTCAATGAAAAAACCTTGGACGAATACAAGTCACAAATAACATTACAGATGACGATAGTAAGATCAGTACATTAAATTATATTCTCTAATTCACAACATAACTTAAAATACTTTCAAATCCGAAATGTTAAAAAAAAAGTGCTTTAAATTTTTAAGTCGTAGTTTTTCATTTCTGTAGCTCTTACGAGAATTAATTTTATAAGCAAGAACGTACGTTAATATTTAAAAGAGAATTGTAAGCGGTGACGATTACACAAAGAGTCGGAACTAGACAGAAAGGGGCGACGATAGAAACGCGGAGAAAAGAGTTGTGTGTTTAAGAATGTGGCAAAGTAATAAGAGAATGGGTAAGAAATTTTGGTCAGCACTTTAGAGCAATTCTCTTCCAGTTCGTCTGAAGTGACGCTGTTTTTTATTTCAGTCTGTTTTTTTATCTCGATACGTGTGAATTGTTCATGAACGTGACTGTTCCAAAGACTCGGAGCTATTTTCTGCAGAGAAGCGAAATCTCATTCGTCTGAAAAATATGCGTTACATATTGATAACCGTAACGTAATGTTGGACTCGACGATCCTGAAAACCTAGTTTTTTTTTCTGTCCCGTGTAGAAATGTACAAAAGAACGTTTCTACGCCATACCGGGCACGTGTGTGCGCACAACAATATCCTGGAAGATACTTTCTGACAATAGAACGAGCCTCCTTTTTTCCGCTGCCTGTGTATGAAATTGTACATTCTTCAGTCGGGTGTGTTTTGTAATTTTTGTTATATCTCTGTCAACGCTGAAGGTCACACGTCCCACTTAAGCAGCAGTTTACTCAATATTCTGCTGGAAGTTTCTATGTCGTAATCCTTAAATAATTACAAGTAGGTTATAGTGATCCGTACATACATTACTTCCGAAATTTTCTTCCTGTCATGAGGAAAGTACTAAGAAACGAAAATAATAAGTGTGCCTTATTGTGTATTAATATTTTTTTCAGTTTTTGTTTATCGAAGTTTATACAATAATTACATTAAATTGTATAATGTTTGGTTGCAACGAGAACTTGGGATTAAGCCAACACAAGTTGTTAAAAATAAACGTGACGTCCTTTCTTTCCTGATATGCAGAATGTGTAAGATATATATTATACACATCATTATACATTTTTTTTACAGCCACAATTTGTCAGTCTTTACAAAGTCACACACCATAGAGTTTAAATGTTTCGAAATTTAAAAACATATTAATTAATTATATTAAGGGCCTGTGTATATAGAGTATTTGATTAGTATAACAAACATATGAAATTTGTTAGCAAATATTTTTCACCTAAATAAATTCGAGACCTTACTGTACATGTGATCTTGCTGACCTTCAAAATATGTACTGTAGTTTGATTGACAAATTACTTATAGGCGGTTCGCGATAAATTGAGCACTTTTGAAGACCTAATTGTCTAGAATAATAATTAAAATATTATTATTTATTGGTGTTGTACTAACGACGTCCGCCATTACATAGTCGAGAATTATGTTTATATATTCTTAATTTTCTCGACTGATTGAGGCTTAAACATACGTTAAAAGTTCAACTGCGGTGCTTTTATTGTAGCATAAGGTAAATATAATTGATATTATAACGGCAACTCTCAATGCCGAGCCTTAAGTAAGTCTGTAATGTGCCAGTAACTCCGACTTGCTTCGGAAAAAATTAATGAAATAATATTCTCATTTTTAAATACTGAGTTGTGACTCGGTTACTGTGTGTTCGTTGCTGAGCGTGAGGACATCAAGTTAGGAAGAGCTGCATGTCTCCTAAGAGTGGGCGAGGAGCCAGCTAGTACGAGGGTAGGTAGCTCTTGAAGAACTAATGGCGCCCGGCTTCAAGACGAGCGTCAAGATGTCTCGACACTCCGACAGAGGGCGCACCCAGCTTCATCTCTGGAGACTGTTGTGACCGTCAGATGCCGTGTACTCGTGGGCGTTCCGTCTCTGCTCACCAAACTTGCATCAAACTGAAGTGTTGTTAGGTTTATGCCATTGGTAGCGGGTGTTCCTGAGTCGCAGAAAACAACACAGTTACATAATAGGACTAGGCACGAGAGACTGAGGGGGGGAAAAAACTTGGAAGCCAGAAATGGCTACCTGCGCGTTAATGGATCAGAAAGGGCGACCTTGAAACGACCTTCAAATACCGCGTCCACAGACGACAAGGACCAACAAGGTACATGAAAGTTGCGATAAATATAGACAGTGAGTTTTCTGCTACTCTCATATATATGTATTCATAATTTTTACTTAAATTTTTAAATTATATTTTTAATAAATAAAAGCATTGCAAAGTTTCTCATGTGACAATTTTCTTCCAGAAATTTCAACTAGAATGTGTACCGGTATTTGTTTGATGAGCTGTCGTAAGGAGTAATTAACTTAATATTGCAAGCTATGTTGACAGAAACAATTGTTCTGAATAAAAATAATTTATTTTGCCATGTTTTATAAACGATTCCGCAGCATTGTGAGTTGTTCTGTAATCAGTAGGGTTATGCTATTTAAATCTAGAGTTAGTTTTAATGACAGTGTAAACGGTATTGTTATATAATTGTGCAATTCTACTACATTAATCATTACATGCGGAGGAGCCTTGTCTAATTATTTGACCGCAGTGACCTGACATGAGTTCAGTTTATGTGTAATTACTCTTCGTTGTGTCTCACCTAGTGTTGACCCGAGCAGGCTGGTTGTGGAAGAGTTTACGACGGTCGGGCACGGTAGGTCATGACCTCTGGCAGCATCATGATGCCCTGGTGCTCACTCAGAGTAATGAACGAAAAACTAACGTAATTAAATACTAACTAAATAATGTTTTACGAAACTTAGTTTGTATTTACTCTCGTGAATTTGACAGTAGCACGTGTATGTATGTGTGTATATGTAAATAAAATTCACAGGTGTTTGGAAATTCAGTAGCCAAACTCCAGCTATGGTTTCTCCAAAGCAATAATAGCTTTTACAATTTTTTTTACTATAGGCAAGGAGTTTTCATAAACTATAAGATAAACGTATGCTCCGAAAATCAGATTACTCAATTATATTATAAGTAGCAGAAAACCGACCTTATAAAAACGCAATTTCATCTAGTATATTTTTCCTGTATGCCAAACACTTCCATAAGAGATCCTATTTTCTCCACTCACTGGGTCATCATCACTATAAGTTATCGACCATTACCGTTGTCAGCATAATCAGGGGCATCATTTAGGCGGTAAGGGGAAGGGGGCGAATTCCCCCCTCCCTCTGGATTTAGAATTTTAAGTGCATAAAATATATTTTTTGTATTTTGTTATTTAAATAATGCTAACTTAAGCACATAAAACTGAAGTTTTATTATTAAAGTTTCTAATTTATACATGCTTAATTAATAAAAAAAAAGATGCAACAAGGTCACTGTCGCCGAAAAAAAAAATCTTTCCCTTCCCCCCAAAGAAAAGCCTGAAATGACGCCCCTGAGCATAATTATCATAATGACGTAGTATTAATTTTGCACTCTTGGTGGCCATGAGCACTTAGTGTCACGCATATATGGCAAAGAGATCTGACAAGTTATCGCAGCCCACCATCATCGTGGCTGAATCTGAGAGCCTTAATGTTGACACAGTGTAAAAATTGGTGCAAATTTATACTAGTCCAGTCAAGTTAGACATCGTAAAGGGATCATGCATGCAAAATGTCACGCAGTTATAATATTTTAGTACGATGTCTAATATTTTAGTATGATGTTAGGACCTATACCAATTGTAAGAAAGCAAGTTAGCAGCTTCGAAAGGCCTGTGCTCCCGGCGTAGTAGTAAAAAAAAAAACAAAATGTTCGCACTTTTTTATGTTTTCGGTAAATATCTCCGGACCGGGAGTGTTGTGTGGTGATGGAGGGCGGGTTGTGTTGTTGCAGACTTGGCGGCGTGGAACAAGAGTATCAGCCAGCGGTGGCGGCGACTGAGGAGACGTTGTTCCTCCTTCACCAGTCCCTCGCCCGGCCGGGCAGAACAACTACTGGCGCCACGTGACCAACATGCGGCGAGGGTTCTGCCCCGCACCCCTGACAACCCCGCCTCCGCCGTCGCGGCGCCTCCCGCCCCCAGGAGCACCGGCGGCATGCTGACGCGCCTCCACGCCGGCCTGCGCAAGCGGCGCGCCGTCTCCGTGCACGAGGTGTCGACGGCGCCGCACCAGCCCACCTTCTACGTGCCCTCGCCGCTCGCCAAGTCCTGCACGGAGCAGCGGCTGCGCGAGGCCGACACCGACCCGGAGGACGACTACGACGGCGGCGACCACGGAGGACCGGCGTCGCTGCCGCCGTACGCCTTCCGCGACCGCCGCCGCGCGCCCAGCCCCTGCTGCTCGTCGGGCCGCGGCACCGCCACGCCCACGGAGGACGCCGACCGCCGCAGCACCGACAGCAACGGGTCGTCGTCGGGGTCCTCGTGCGGACCGCACCACCGGCACCACCATCGCGACGACCAGGGCTACCACAGCATCGAGCACCGCTCCCGGAGGCGGGACGACAGCGCCTCGTCTTCCTCGAGGCGGTGGTCCGTCGCCGACGAGCCGGCGCGCCGGAAGGGTGCCTTCCTGATCGGCGGCGGCGTGACGGCGACGGGTCGTCCTCCCCCGCACGACTCTGGCCCGCCGTCGTTGCTGTTCGCCACCTCGGAGCCGCAGCCACCCCCGCCGAGGGACTTCGCGGACGAGAAGCGGCGGCTGATGAGGCAGCTGCAGGAGGCGCTGCGCGACTCGTCTTCGCCGACGTCGTCGTCGTCCCCGCCGGCGCGCGCGGGCGTCGGCCGCCTGGCCAAGGCTCACCGCAGCAGCCACAACCTGTCGTCGTCCGCACAAAGGGCGGAAGCGGCGGCCCGCCAGGCGGAGGAGCGAGCCGAGGTATGTATATATGTATGTCGCGCCCGTGTGACGTCACCGCATTGTCTCATACCGCACGCGAGCGTGCTGTGTGTTGCTATAGCCTGCTTCACCTGTCAGCAGTATTCTTTTGACAGTGTCATGTCGTACGCTCGCCTTCCCCATGATTCAACCCCAGTGTATGATTCCAAAGGTTCTTGACCCATATGAGACGTTGACCTACAACGTATTTAATACAATACTGAAGTTGGGATGTTCTATCTATAGTAGGAAGCAAACCTGTCTGCGTTTTGATATTTCCTACGGTAAGGTCAATTCCTATACAGCAGGGGTTGTAGGAACGTTTCAAAATTGGAATGGGGGTATATCTTGGAACACTCAACCCCTCTATTAAAGTACGTTGTCCGGGGGTCCTCCCCCAGTATAATTAGTGTTTTCAAGGTATAAATGGTTCCATTTAAGCATTTTTCGTATTTAGACATGCATAATTTTTAACTTGCTTGAATAGTGATTTTTTTTTCGAAAATTGTTTTAGCGAAAAGTTTTACAAAGAGACAGTTACCAATTCGGGAGCCTAGCCCACGAAAAAACTAATTTATATCAGAAAAAAAGAACATTACACACTGCAATATATGCAATTATGTCCATAAATAATGCGTAACCAAAATATATTTTGACAACATTCTTGCAGTACATAAATTGTTACAACAGCATTTTGTGCTATTTGCGGTGCAATCTGTGTAAAAATGAAGAATATGTATAATACTATGAAATAAAAATGGAAGTACGGTAAATATTCCTCGCTAGAAATTCCATTAACAAGTGCATTTATAATTGTTTTGAAATCTTCACACTTATGTCCATCACGAAAATACGATGATATTTATTATAAAACAATGTGATTTTAATCTTCAAGGAAAGAATGTTACCAGATTAGAAGATTAGTATCTTCGTGGTAATATACATGAACACTTCATATTTCTATGGAGCTTATATAGCACGTATTATTCAGCAGTGCAGGATTACGTGTGTTATGTGAGTTCTTTGTTATAATGTGAGCTTTTTAAAATTTTGCGTCTCACCAAGTTGTTCAAAGTACAAATATGTTCTTGAACTTTATAATAAAAGCGATTCTACTAGCTCGCATGTCACCCCCCACCCTCCAAACCCAATCTCAGATACGAGTACTTGTGTTCCAGATAGTACACAAACAACATTAAATTAAACAAAAAAAACATATTCTTACTTGAAAGGCGATTTTTTTCCTAACCTACCCTAATCTACTGTGTTATGGTGGAGGCCCAGGAGAGGAGCGGGACTAAGTGTGTCTCAGGGCTGAGCCCCTACGCCTACAAGGGAGAAGTTTAGTACCTATAAATCTTTCGCCTTTTACTTGAAAATAAGCTGAAACTAGAGCTACAAGAAGCCATCACAGGCACGTTGTTTAAACAAATTAAATCACTAAGAAAATGCCGGTATTTAAGTTAAAACAACTTAATAAATAAACTTCACAGCCTTCTAAATATATTGAAAGGTGACTTTATGTGGCCGTGTTTTCGTCCGTCGTCAAAAGTTAAAGTTTGCTAAGGTTTTGATAGACGAAGGGATAACATTATTTTATGTACGCTGCTGATTGGCTGTAGATCACATGATTAACGGATGGACAGACGAGAGGTGGATGGCTGTGATGGCTTCTTGTATATATAATTTTAGCTATATACGCCTTTCAAATAGGTATATGCTGTTAGTTTTTTTTGTTTAATTTAGTTTTTTTTTTGTGCCAGTAGTCCTGGTGTCTGAGATTACAGGGTGTGAGGGCCCGGGACATTACATGGAAGCTAGTAGAATCACTTTTACTGTAAAGATTCAGAAAATATTTGTACTTTGAACGATTTGCCAGGAAGCATTGTTCAAACCACTGACATTCAGAGAAACAATTGAATAGAAGGGGCTTTAATTGTGTTTTTTAAAAATCTAAGAAACTTGCAGAAGAAAATTTTACTGCTTTTTGTTTGGCTAAATGTAATGTTGTTTATTTAAAACTATATCACAGTGTTTTAATTAGATAATGAAAGTGAGAATTGTCTAAAATTTTCTATGCACCAATACTGTATGTGTACAGGTGTTTTTGATCCCACAATCATATGAAAATCCTCTTCAGAATCATTCTAAAAAGAATAAATCTCAAATCTTGTTTTTAATATTAATGTTCTCATTCATTACCAAGATTAGAGTTAGCTGATAATGATCAGTGACATAAATCAGATTATCTTTTGTCACAAAAGACAGCTGGAATTTGCAGTTTATAGTCATATGTTCTATTTGATGTCAGGAGAAATTTAAAAATTTAATTTTAAGAGCATTAAAAAGTCAGATTTATCTATGATGACTGTAAATATTTAGTTAATAACATAGCCATAGTTCTTGCAGTTTAAATGTTACACTCAAAAATTTGTGGTATTAGATTACACTGATTGAGTTTTCTTTGAAAAATGAATTTAATAACATGCCTTTTAAAGAGATTTTTAAATGTTTGTTGCAATGGGATTTAACAATTAGAATTTTTGGTTTGTGGATATACACCATTGCTCATGTTTTGCTGATCAAACTTGTGTTGAATGACAAAGTACAAAAAACACAAAAACAGGGATAAACACACACACAAAAACAGAAGAAAGCAATTCCAGAGGAATTCCGTCAGTTTTTTAAAAATATTATACATATAATATATACAAATTAGCAAGGATTCTAAAGATAGAATTCAGTCAAATTTGACACAAAAGATGCACATCTTGCAGCTCGGTGTTCCAACCAGCTGTGCTTCAGCCTGAAGACCTTAAGAGATCACAATTCCCGAAACGTTGAATTTTTTAATTAATTTTAACTTGTGCCATGTTGACTTTTTTTTTTATTATTGTACACAGTCCACTGTTTTTTGTCTACTCCCATAATTTCTCATATTGGGAATCTTGTTTTCGTTGTGTCTGTCTTTTGTCTCTGTGTGTTGTCCAATTCTATCTTTAGAATTCTTGCTGACTAGTCTATACATATAAAAATGAAAGGTGACTGATTGACTGACTGACTGACTGACTGACTGACATGTCAAACTGCAGCCTAAAACACTGGACCTAGAATCGTGAAATTTTTTGTGGGGGTTCCCTTCAGGTCGTAGGCGAGCACTAAGAAGGGATTTTTCGAAATTCGACCTCTAAGGGGGTGAAAAGGGGTGAAATGTGTTTCCGAAGAAACATCGATAGAGCTCGAACCCGACGGCCTATCATCGTGATTTTTACTTTAATAGGACACTCGTAAAAATGCATATTAGCCAATTTAAGGATTTTTCGAAGTTCAACTTTTAAG